>PVKA01056018.1:0-10079 GCA_004027165.1 Ctenomys sociabilis
ATCAAATTAAGAGAAGTTTCTGCATAGCAAAGGAAACAACAAACAGAGTAAAGAGACAACCTACAAATTAGGAGAAACTTTTTCCAGCTATTCCTCAGATGTAGGACTAATATCTAGAATATATAAAAAAAATTCAGAAAAACAGAGGTCCCCCCAATAAAAAAAAGACAATGAAATGAGCAAATACTTATCCAAAGGAGCAAGATAAATGTCCAATAAATATATAAGAAAGTATTCAACATTGCTGGCCACTGGGGCTGGGGAAATAGCTCAGCAGAATAAGTGCCTGCTTGGCAAGTGCAAGGGCCTTATTTCAACCCCTGGTTCTACAAAAAAAAAAAGTTTATTAAAAAAAAAACCAAAACACATTGCTGGCCATTATATAAATGCAAATGAAAGCAACACTGAGATCCCATCCTACTTCAGAAAGAATGACTGTCATGAAGAAACACGAACAACAAAAATAATAACAAATTTTGGCAAGCATACAGAGAAAAAAAGTGCCCTTCCGCATTGCTTGAAGGAATGCAAAGTCATGCAACCACCATGGACATCAGTACATTCGCGCTGGAGAAGTGAGCTCCAGGAAATCAGTGCAGAGATGCCTGAAAAAACTAAAAATTGAAATTTCATTTGATCTAGCAATTCTCCTTTTAAATATTTCCTGAAAGAGTTAAGAGTTATTACATTACCGTGATATAAGCATGCCTATTTTCATAGCAGCACAGTTTATATAGCTAAATCTTGAAAAAAACTTATATGCCCATTAGTATATGAATGGCTGAAGAAAACATGTTTTCTATATACAATGAGAAGCTTGAGAAATTTGTGGACAAATGGGTGTACCGTGCAACCCTAGTATTAATTAAAATAAATTAGACAAAGGAGCTTAAATATATCTGCTTTTTCTTTTATGAGAAACCCAAATGATAAAGAACAAAAATAAAAGATAAGTGACAGGAACATGTTTCCAAATAGGAAAGAGATTAAGAGGTGCAGAGTAGGAGTGAGCACCAGGAAAGAGGGTGATGTCTCATTGTGTAATGCAAATACTCTGCTAAAAATAGAAACTGAAAACAGAAAGAACAAGCACAGACCAAAATTCCCTTTCAGTGAAAACAAGCGTGGAATAACATACTAAGCTATATTTTAGAGTATCTTGGTACCTCAAGAATATAAGGGACAGAACCTGCATCAGTACCATCTTGCCAGTGGACCAGCTGGACCTTCGGGCCCAGTAGCTCAGACTTTCCTCAGCAGCATGGGGACTGGGAAGTCAGCCTGAGGTTCTTTCAGAAGAAAGACAGTACAGAAGGCACTTTCTTATCTCCTGACACAAACCAGGCTCTGTACAGGTAATCTGCCCAGTATTCTACCCCTGGAAATTCCTCAGGCCCTATTCTAGCTTTCTTTATTAGTTGTTCCCCAGAGTACAATGGTTTCATCCTAAACATTGCTGCTGAAAGTTCAGTCTGTGGCAGCCTTTGAGAGCCTGACCTAACTTCACCACTTTCCATGACCCCAGCATTCGACTTTTGGCCAATTCTTCCCTAAAATTCAACAGCTTGAATAAACGCTGTGCCTTTTTGATTCTAGGTCCCTAGAAAGAAACTTGTAAAATACAAGTATTTTCTCTAAGAGATACAATTCCTTTAAAAGAAAATCTCTTGCCAGTTTTATAACTCATGGAGGTTTCTTTCTTTCTTTTTTTAAAATTTGATCCTCCTATGTCAGCTTCGCCAGCAATAGTAATACAGCATATGCCACCACACACAGTTCAGGAGCCAGCATAGCATGCAGTACTGAGGATCAAACCTGGGTCCTTGTGCTTGCCAGGCAGGCGCTTAGACTGCTGAGCTATCTCCCCAGATGAAAGTCTTTTCCAAGAATTGCTCAGTTTTTTTTTTTTTTTTTTTTGCCCCAGTGGAATTCTTTTTTGCTTTGATACTTTCAATTTTCTACTCAAATCCAGACTTCTGTTTCATTTTGGTTCTTCAAATGAAATGCCAGAAGAAATCACAGTTTAGTAGTTTGTACTATTTATGATCATTATCATTATCTTCACAATCCACAGAATATTTATGAGATGTCTGGCACAAAACCTTGGTTAAGTAAAGACCAAATTAAAACCCCAAACCAGGGGCCAGTATGATAGCTCAGAGGACTAAAGCACCTGCTTAGGCAAGTGGAGGGACTGTGGTTTGACCGCTGGCACCACGTGCTGCACCAGCCCTGCCCCCCAGGGCGGGCGGGACCAGCCAGAGTTTAGGCTAGTGGTGCATGCCTAGAATCCTAGCGCTGGAGAGGCTGAAAACAGGAGGATCTCTATCACTCTGAGCTGCATAGTGAGACCCTGTAACAACCAAATACATTAAAAAACAAAGTTAAAACCCCACATTAAAGCCATGAAATACAATAATATTTAGTTTTTACAGATTAATTTATATTATATGAATTACCATGTAATATACCATTCTTAGGTCTCCTAGAGACTTGCACATGTTTTTTAAATAGCTGTTAATTCACATGGATTTCTGTGCTCTTTCATGGACTTTAACTTTAGTCAAGTAGAAAGGTATGTTTTGGATCATGAGAAAATTTTGGACCACCTTTTAAGGATTTAAGCTTGTAATTCTCGACTTCAACTGTGTATTAGGAGAAATTGCAAAGCACAAAAATGTTGCTTTGCCCCACCTACATGGGGCTCTGATTTCACTGGTCTCAGTGTGAGCTTATCACAGATATTTTAAAAAGCTTCTAGGTTGATTCTAACTTGCAGTCATGGTTGTAAATGATTGCCTGGGTTTTAGAATTTTTTTTTTTTTTTTTGGTGTGTGTGTGGGGGATACAGGGTCTTACTACACAGCTCAGACTTGTAGTGATCCTTCTGTCTCAGCCTCTGAATGCTGGGATTATAGGTGTGCACCACCATGCCTGGTTTTACTTAAGTTGTCATAGTTGTTTAAATCACTGATTTATTTCTGAATTCAGCAGTGGGAGGGCATTCTGTGGTAGACACAGTACAAACATGAATGTGGCTTGTCTTATGAACTTCAAGGAGCTCTCAGAACAAGGGAAGTAGAACACAAACAACTGCAATGCAATAAAGACTGCCATCTAAGTTTACTCAGAGCATGGAAACAAGTGTGAAAGTGAGGCAGCAACTGAAATTCTCCAGGTATTGTGACAAGAGTAAGCTAACAAGGTGTGCACGGAAAGCATTGTGAGAAGACAGAGGGAAGAGTCTAGGCGAAGTGAAAAGTAGGAAGAAAATTCAGGGATGAGGAAAGCAGATTTCTCTTAAGGTCCACAATGCCTTTGTTATTGCTACCACACTTTTGAAGACGATGTTCTAAGTTGACCAAGTTGTTCTAAGTTGACTTTTGAAGACGATGTTCTCTTGATTACTAAGAGACTATATTTGCATTTTCCAGATGTTGCGCAAAGATTTGTCCAAACCAGTGGGTGTCGACACTGTTCAACATCGAGGTCATCAGGGATGTGTTGTAACAACATATTGATATTTCACCCTCAGAGTCTGGTAGGACAGGTTTGGAGGACAGGGTCTGCTGCTGTTCGCTGTGAGGCCCCGCACAGGATCAGCAACACACAGACACAAAGGACATTGTTGGGGCGCAGTAGTGTTCTCAAACTGAATTGTGATGGTTGCATTGCTGCACAAATGCCACAAACCCAACTTCACCAAACTGTACTTTAAAAAGGTAAGATGATATGTAAATTGCAAAGCTATTTATAAAACAAAATGTAGTATTTTAATGTGAAAAATCAATCACTCAAAAATTCCCTGGGCTGACTAATGTGCTTTTTTTGATTAAGAAGCACTGGTTGAAATTTTGATGGCACCAAGCTGTGGAGATTCTCAGCCCACGGATTAAAGGGAGTGTCAGCTGATGGGGGAGCGCTCACTGCCTCGGAACCTTCCCAGGAGGACTACTGAGCACCTGACCTGCCAGCTGGAAGAACGGCAGCCCCGAGAGTGCGGCAAACGCTGCTTCTCATGTCCAAAACTGCATTTAACTTATGTATCTCACTTTAACAGAGCAACTTCAGAGAACTTTAATACATTACATTCTTTTGTGCTACACTGTGATAGGCTAATCTCTAGGGCCCTTTCTAAATTAAAAAAAAAAAGTATTCATTTCAAAAGTGGGAATTTTCACCTTGTTTAAACAATGAATTTTTGTTACCAAATATCATGAAAATAAGGAGATGTTAACATTATTAATTACATACAAGCAAAAATTTCTAAAAGAATAAAACCTTAATATTTATTCAATGGAATGAAATGAGATATTGAACTGAATTCTAAGAATGGTTTCAGAGGCAACCAAGTCTTCCAAGGTTTTCAGAGATAAAACTTAGTACTTTCCCAATCTTCATTAATTGCCCCTTCATAATTTCTCTCAATGTAATATAGCCAGTGATAATGTAACATTTAAATACACCTTACATGATTATAAGAAAATAATTAAACTCATTTGAACTTTAGGCTTCTTTCCTCTCAACAGTTTATGAATAATCTTGTGTCAGTTGCAATGAAAAGAATGAATCACATATTCTATATTACAACATATGTAATTAAGTTGAAAGAGTCAACTTCAAGTCACAGTATAAACTGAAAAGCAGGTTTGGACTGAGAAAGCTAATGCGGAAAGCTACAGACTCTGGGGTGAGGCCGCTGAAGCCTGGACCCACGGCCTGTACACTAAGCTACATCCACAGATTTTTTTTTTTAATTCTGAATTAGGGTCTTGTTAAATTTCCTATGGCAGCATCCAGCTGTAAATGAAATTTGGAAATACAATTTAGTGATTGGCACAGTAAAAAAGAGAAACAAAACTTGCTAACGTACAGGACTCCCCACCATAATCATGACTTCAACTAGATTTTTTTTTTCATTAAAATTGTTTTTTAGTTGAGGATTACTAAAAAGACAACAGAGGATTTCTGATAAAAGATACACTATTTACAGTAATTCTTTTTCATGGGAATCTGTCATGCTTGACAGTGTGCTGGCAGTTGTTGTAAAACTGGGATCTAACTGACATCTTGCACATGCCTCAGTAGACTATTAGTTCAGATTTGAATTTGCAGAAACCTGAGAGGTCAGTGATCTGATCACCTCCATGTCATTTTAATGCCAGAGATAATCCTAGCAGTTTATGTTACAGTGCTGCAGTACAGAGATCTGTTGATCCCTTAGTGTGATCCATTGTACCCAGGGAGAAACAGTGGCAGGAATGAGGAAAAGACAGATAAGAAGGGTTGGCAAGACAGCTCAGTGGACTAAGAGCCTGCTTTGGCAAGTGCAGGGAGCAGGGTTCGATCCCCAATATCATGTGCCGGGCTGGCCCCGCGCCTGGGGCATGCTGAGCTGGCAACCAAGTCTAGGTGTACTGTTGCATGCCTGTAATCCCAGTGCTGGGGAAGCTAAAAATAGGAGGATCACTATGAGTACCAACTGCACAGTGAGACCCTGTACCAAATACATAAATGAAAAATAAAAATTAAAAAAAAGACAAATAAGAGCTAGGTTAGGTGGTAGCTCTTCTGCCTAGCTGGCAAGATGATCCCCCACCCCGGCAACAGTATGGATGTTTTTTATACCTTTAGAAAGCCAATAACGTGCGACAGAAGGTCGCCTATTGACTAATAGCTGACACTGACCAGTCAGGATGCTTGTCTCAGGACTGAGGAGGCCTGACTACTTTAGGCACTGTGGCCTGGTCCCACTTTCACACATTTGATCTATTTTCCAGCTTCTGAGGATCCCAGCATTGCATGAAGTAAACTTGGCCAGCTGCATGTTAAGTAAACCTATGAGTTATACTAATACAGAGTAATTGCAAGTGTCTGTTTCTTAACTTTGTAGACCATTAAATGCAATTTCATGATTTCATTGGGAAAAAGAAATTCAACCCATCTTCTAGAGACAGATAGTTAATCCTGACCACCACAAGATAAGAACTGTTTCTTCTCACGGTGCCCCATCTTGATTCATGAGTTCCTTCAGTCAACCAAATCATGGGTCTGAAAGATGCTTTATCAATATAAGACAGAATGAAAGGTAAAGTAATAAACCTCAAGTAGTCGTTTTTATTTTATTTTTTTTGCAAATCGCAGTAACAAAAATTGTCCTTTCTTATTCCTAGGTTATTTCTGGGTAAAGAAATAACAAAGTATCCTTTCCTCTTGACAATGGAAAAAAATCAATTTCTATGATTCTTTGCTAGATATCATTCCCTTATAATTTATATAAATTTATGACAGATTTAGAAAATGATAGAACTTTCTGTTCCAGATGTTTACTCTGAGAATTATTATACCCTATCATTATGAGTTGAGGTTTACTAGTTAATTTGTATGTCCCAAAATTCTGGGGCTCTATATTTTCACTACCTATGAACTGACATTAGCTTCAGAATTACAACTTCTAACAAATGTTCTACAAATCAAGGAAAGATAATTACTCTTCATTGAGAGTTTGTTACCCTTTAATTTTCAGAAGTATCTGCTTTGGAAACTCAGGCAAGAAGACCTCAAATTAAGTGTAAACACTCATACTAGAATGTGGGGAGAGATGTTGCACAGCATTTTGAGGGCTGGCATATAAAACTCCCTCGGATTTTGCACTTGTTGTCTTTTATCCACGCAATGCCTGTATGGACAGAACTCTGAGGACTTAAGGAACAGAAGAACCACTTAAATAACAACATTTTATGATTGTTACGAAAATAAGAAATGAAAGAATATTTTTTGAACTAAATTTTTGTGTTGTTTTATGAAAGTTATTAATTAGCTTTGGCTAGTACAAAAGTTGGCCAAGCATTCAGGGGTCCCATAATATCACCTAAAAGCTGTGGTTAGCATAACAATTGTCAGGAGACTGGAAAGCTGGGGATTCCTATTATGCAGTTCCTGTGGAAACATGGAAGAAGAGATGCCAGTACACAAGGGCTCAATATCTAGGCAGTCGGTTGGAAAACAGACTCTTAGGAGTGTCATTCATTATTTTTGATTGCATTTAGCAAGATGCTGGGGAAAGGGGTAAATTTAGGTAATACGTGGCTAGTTTGAAAGAAAAAAATAAATCACTGTAGTTATAATTTATCATAGCAACCATAAAAGATTTAGCCTATTTTTAGATAAGAATACCTATAAATCTCAAAGTGAGAGATAGCAATTGTTAAAAATTTGTATATATCCTTTTCCCAGAATTTGTGTGCTATACAGACTCATAAAATATACACCACGTATTAGTGTTACAAAGAGATTTAAAACCTCACTTGCTCAGTATGGACTGTGAAGACATTTGCAACATATTAAATATCTTTCTACATAATCATTTTCTTTATTTTCTGTTTTTCATTTTTTAAATAATTTTACTTGTTTGTTTGTTTGGTATAGGGTCTCACTGTGCAGGTTGCACTCATAGTGATCCTCCTGTCTCAGCCTCCCCAGCACTGGAATTAGGGACGTGCACCACCGTGCCTGGCTTTGGTGGCCAGCACTGGATGTCTGCGTCCCAGGGCCAGCATGGCATATGAGGATCAAACTTGGCAGTCTATGTGCTTATACTGCAGCCATCTCCCTGGCCCCTGCTTTTCATAATTTTAAGACAGTTTTTTATTAGTTATTCAGGATTATAAACAATACATAAATGAATAGTCTTAGAGTCAAATTATTTCTTTCCTACATATTTGTAGGCCTGGGATTTATGGGTTAGGAAATATATATATTTTGAAGATATATGCAGTTATAACCCTCCAGAAAACCTGTACTAGTACATATTACCAACTATGGGATGTGGGGATCTATATGCTTCAAATTTGAACTTATATTTTATAAAATTGATAATCATTGTCACTAAGATTGGAAGTATTATCTAGATGATAGGTCTATCATTTTGGGGATGCAAATTAAGCCTCATCAACTATAATTTTTTTTTTAATTAGGACTGGTTTAATGATATGAGCCACAAGCCCACAAGAAAGAAGCTTAAATCAAAATGAAGCATGTTGTATGTCACATGGATGTTCATGTAGGTTTAGGCTAAAATGGGGCCAGGCACAAGCTTAACGGCATGTACCTTGGCCCCAGAACATTGCCTAAGTCAATATCCACAAGATCCTAGTCTATCTGAGGTCCACAAAGCAGAACAGGGGCAGAAATAAACAATAAAGAATGCAAATGGCTTACTTTGTTTCTGCTTTAAAGAAAAGTTTCCTGAAAGCATTACGTAGAACTTGCTCTTAAGTTCAAGGGAAGCTTGGAACTAGAGCCAGTAGAGTTGTCCTTCCAGAAAATGTGTGTCAATTAAATTATTTACTTTTCTGGAGAAAAGATACCTTATCAGTTTGATAGAGATGTCATAACAAAGTTCCAGAAACTAAGAAGCCTACGGACCAGAAATGTTATCTCACAGCGTGCTCTGGAGGGTGCACATCCAATGTCAACGTGTCAGCCGAGTTTGTCTCTGGTAAGGCGGAAGTTGTGAGAGCACATGTGCTTGAGGTCTCTCTCCTTTTCTGATCAATGGTGTCTCCTCCCAAGTACTTTCATATAATCATATATGTGCATCTCTTCCAACTCTCTTTTCATGTAAGGACACAGTCTTATTTAATCACAATTCAAATGACTTAATTTTAACTTACTTATCTCTATAAAGACCCTAACCCCAAATAAGGCCATATTCTAAGGTGCTGGAGACTAATTTTCAAATGTGAATTTTTTTTTTTTTTTTGGAGGGGAGAGGGGTCACAAATCAAATCATAATAGAGAACATAGATGCTGGGGACAACTAACAGTGTCTCCATGATTCTCAAATTATCAAGGTCCTCAGCTTGTACCCATACGATTGGAGGACCTTCCTCTACCTCTCTACTGGTTCAGCCACTTACTTCTGGGTGTTTTCAGGGTGAGTAAACTCCCTCTCTTCCTTTGTTGATGCTCATATCTTTTTTTAAAACTACGGCTTATGGTGTTTATAAGTATAAATGTGTGCTGTTTTGTGCCCAGGGCTCCAGTACCAGCTGGTACCACTTGTACATGAAGCCATATGAACTGCTAAAAACAATTAGCCTTCACTATTGGTGAATTTACTTATTGAGTGCTATTTTAAACTCTTAGATGCATTGTTTTATTTGAAGTTCCCAATTGTATCCCTGTCTTTAATAGACAAACTTCACAGTTCATTCAACTTTCCTAAGTCGTATGTCTAGCAAGTAGCAGAGTATTAATAGAACCCAGTTCTGTCTAATTCTCGAGCCCGTTTGCTCAGCCATTACCCTATTACTCCAAGAGTCTTTCACCAACACAGAAGCTATAGTTCATGGCTCTGTCTCCATCCAAGGACTTAAAACCACATGGTGGCCAGGAACACAAGTGTTTACTATTTTCCAGTCTGCATTTTACTTTCACATCTCTTTCTCTTCCACAAGCATTCCATCTACCATAAAGTTCCACAGATCTTAGTTCCAACATGTATTTTGAATTTTAACCATTTGTGCCTGCTTTGCACTGCTCTGGAATTCTATAGACTAAGGCACATACTGAGTCTTATCAATTTCAGTGTCTAAGTGAGATGTCTTGTGGAATATACTTCCAACTGCTTTCTCTCCCACCAGCCCTATATGTTTTCCAAAATTTATCTGTTTTCTATAGTCTAAACATTTACAAATGAAAACCAGCAAGTGAATATATATTCCTTGGAGAGGTAACTCCCCTTTCTGCCCCACAGTAGCAAGAACTGTAAAGCCCAAATAATTTCTAAAAACATACATGAGGTTGCGCCACCATCCCGTTCTGTATGCGCCGCCTTAATACATCAACAAACCATGTCAGCTTGTACAGATACTGCCTGATGTTATGTCTGCTTATGGCCATAGAGCTTAAATCACCTATATTCCCAAAACAAAGAGGACACACAAACCTCAGCTGGGGCATAGCTTAGGAAAACATTTAATCTCTAGCCTGGGAACACTCTCCTAAGACAGGCCATTGTGACCCAGCCAGTCTTGAAAACAGTCAAAACCACAGAGTTAACTCATAGTTGTCCT
>PVKA01056019.1:0-10062 GCA_004027165.1 Ctenomys sociabilis
CCTCCCTCCCTCTTTCTCTTTCTCCTCCCTTCTCTTCCCTTCCCTCCTCCTCTCCCCTCCCTTTCTCCTTTCTTCCTTTTCCTTCCTTTTAATGAGGTCTCAGCTGGGCTTGGTGGTATAGTTCTGTAATCGCAGCATTCTGGGAGGTCGAGATAGGTGGGTAGCAAATTCAAGCCCAACCTTCCTTTTGGCTGGAACCATCATCTTCCAATAATTTACCAAAATGACTAACACAAAGGGCAAGAGGAGGTGAACCTGGTATGTTTTCCAGGCCTTTCAGAAAACATGGGTTTGTTCCTTTGGCCACCTACATGTGAATCTACAAAAAGGGTGATATTGTGGACATCAAAGGAATGGGTGCTGTGCAAAGAGGAATGCCTCACAAATGTTACCATGGCAAAACGGGAAGAGTCTACAGCATTACCCAGCATGCTGTTGGCATTATTGTAAACAAGCAAATTTAGGGCAAGATACTTGCCAAGAGGATTAATGTGTATATTGAACATATTAAACACTCAAAAAGTTGTGATAGCTTCCTGGAATGTGTCAAGGAAAATGATCAGAAAAAGAAGAAAGCCAGCCGGGCATGGTGGCGCATGCTTGTAATCCCAGCACTCGGGAGGCTGAGGCAGGAGGATTGTTGTGAGTTTGAGACCAACCTGAGCTACAAAGTGAGCTTAAAGCCAGCCTGAACTGCATAGCGAGACCCTGTCTCAAAAAGACAAAAAAAAAAAAAAAAAAAAAAAAAAAAAAAAAAAAAAAAAAAAAAAAAAAAAAAAAAAAAAAAAAAAAAAAAAAAAAAAAGAAAAAGAAGAAAGGCAAAGAGAAAGGTACCTGGGTTCAACTGAAGCGCCAGCCTGCCCCTCCCAGAGAAGTACACTTTGTGAGGACCAATGGGAAGGAGCCTGAGTTGTTGGAACCTGTTCCCTAGGAATTCATGGCATAAACTGGGGGTGTTGCTCTGCCACTCAGCACCTAATTGGCAGCTTAAGTGTTTGAGGTCCCATGTAAAAATAAAATCATCCTGTATTTTAAGGGTGGATTTCTTAGTTGAACAGGTATGTGGTGCCTTCTCACCTCAGAAATATTTCCAGCAAATGTTCACTATACCTAGTAATTGTGTGCAGTCTGTACTCTTCAGTGTTTTTCTTGCTGAAAGATATTGCTGAGGTATAGTGTAGGTGTATGACCAAATAATCAAATATTTATAAAATATTTATATTGGCTGGAAGATCCTATAAATCATCATGGGGAAAAGCTGTATCAAATTAAAGGAAGTCACTTCAGAAACAAATGTAAGTCCATTTCAGTTAAATAAATTGTTTAAAGAAGGGGACTGAGGAGATGGCTCAGTGGAATATGTGCTTCCCCTGACAAGTGCAAGGGCCAGAGTTCAATCCTTGGTTCCACCAAAAACAAAAAATTTTTTTTTGCTTGGCCCTGGGTGTGGTGGCGCATGCCTGTAATCCCAGCACTCAGGAGGCTGAAGCAGGAGGATTGTTGTGAGTTCGAGACCAGCCTGAGCTACAAAGTGAGCTTAAGGCCAGCCTGAACTGCATAGTGAGACCCTGTCTCAAAAAGACCAAAAAAAAAAAAAAAAATAATAATAATAATGCTTAAAGAAAAAAAAAAAAATCAAGCCCAGTCTGGATCTAGCAGGACCCTAAAATTTAAGTGCGGGTGGGGCTGGGGATATAGTTTAGTGCCAAGACCCTCGATCAGTTCTCAGTGGGGCTGTGGGGATGAGAGCTTGCTGGCTTGCTCAGTCTGGTCCCAAATTCCTGGGAGCAGCTGGCTTAGTTTGGTTAAAAGCAGCTCCTAAGGCCAGCAGCACTGCAGTGACCCCCATCTGCTCTTAGCTCAGCCAGGGGCTTAAAAGCTTTCTGCCAGAGCCAGGTATTCTGCTCCCCCACCCTTCCTGGGAGCTCTTGGGGGAGGAAATGAACCCTTTGGGTCCCAACCAAGCAGCTTGGGGAGCACAGCTGCAAAGCAAACCACCCTCCCTGCCCATCTCCTATGTGTCCCTACTTCTGGGGCACACACCCTTTTCCAACAGCTCTGACCCCAGCTGAGGTGCAGGAATTCTCATGCTGGGCTCCTCCACTGAGCACCTTGGGGCCCCAGGCATCATCTCAGGGTCTCAGGCCCCACCCTGTGGGCGGGGAGGGGTGCGACAGGATGCAGGGTGGGGTGGGTGGAGCCCACTTCCTTTCCCCTTGGGGGCCAGTTCCCCCAGTTGTGCCTGGGCCTCAGCAGGAGCTGGAGCAGTTGGTCTCAGCCTGTGCCTTATCCATAAACTGGTAAGAAGGTGTGGCCTGGGGGACAAGGGCCCAAAGGGGCTGGGAGTGCGCCTGTGTCAAGAACAGAACCGACAGGTGATGGGAAGAAAGAATGGGGCTGCTGGGCTGAGCAGGACTGGGGGGCTGCGGGGCGTGGCCACTGCCATGGCCATGGCTATGGCCAGGGCAGGAGCCTGAGCTCCAGGGATGGTGGGCTGGACTGACGGGGTGCTGCCACATCTGGTCCTCTGTTACTTCTGATAAGAAAAAACAAGGGTGGAAAAAGCCGTTAGACCGCAGCTGGGCCTGGCAGTTGGCAGGGAAGTGGGCAGGAGGGCAAGGCCTGGCCGGCCCCCCCCAGTCCATGTGTTCTGTTTCTTCAACTTCCCCAGCCTGGGTCCCAACTCCCACTCCTGCCTTCTACACTGGAAATGGCGCTACTACTTCTCTTCTGTGGGAGCCTCTGGGCCCCACTGGTGAGTCCACAGGTGACCTTACCCACCTGGAGAAACTCCATTTCTTCAGACTTGGGCCCAGCCTTTGAGCACATCATAAGCAATCAGGCCTTGAGCTCAACCCTCTCAGCTGCCTCTCTTGGGACTTCTGCTGGTGCCAGCACTGGCCCAACTTTATCCTCTGAGGAAGATTCTACGAGAAAGCCATCAACGCTCCTGGAGGTCTCTGCTGGAACCAGTTTCCCTGCTGTCCCCACAGTGGTGAGCTCTGAGGGACATTCCATGGAGACAGATGGAGTTGTGACATTTAACTCTCTGGTAACCTTTGGTGGGACCAGTGAACCCTCTGTCACCAGTGCAACAAACTCTCTGGAGACCTCCACTGAGGCCAGTAGCCTCCTTGTCACCACCTCAACAAACTCTCTGGAGACTTCCAGTGGGGACAGTGGCCTCCTTGTCACCAATTCAACAAGCTCTCTGGAGACTTCCACTGAGGCCAGTAGCCTCCTTGTCACCACCTCAACAAACTCTCTGGAGACCTCCAGTGGGGACAGTGGCCTCCTTGTCACCAATTCAACAAGCTCTCTGGAGACATCCAAAGGGGTCAATGGACCCCGTGTCACCAATGTAACAAGTTCTGTGGACACCTCCACTACAGCCAATGGAACTTTTGTTACCATGACAATTCGTTTTCCAGAGACCCCCAGGGGGGCTGGTGGACCTCCTATCGCCATGACAGTTAGCTCCCTGGTGACCTCCAGGGTGGCCAGCAGCCCCTCTGTCTCCAGCACAGAAGTATCCATGGGGACTACAGACGCAGACACGAGGCCCTCTGGAGGTCCAGGCCAGGAGCGGAAGGGCATGCTGCTGGTGCCCATGCTGGTGGCCCTGCTGGTGGTCACAGTGATCGTGGCCCTGCTCCTGCTGTGGCGCCAGCGGCAGAAGCGACGCACAGGAGTCCTGACCCTGAGCGGTGGTGGAAAGCGCAATGGGGTGGTGGATGCCTGGGCCGGGCCCGCACATGTCCACGACGAGGAGGCCATGACAGAAGCTTTGGGAGGAGCCAAGGGTGACAAAGGCCCTGGGGTCCCTGAGGCAGACAGGTCTGCCCAACAGCCGACACTCACCACTTTCTTCAGTAGGCGCAGGTCTCACCAGGGCTCTTTGGCAATGGAGGAGTTAAAGGCCAGGCCAGACCCCAGTCTGAAGGGCGAAGAAGAGCCACTGGTGGGCAGTGAGGATGAGGGTCCTGCTTTGGGGGATGCGGAAGCCCCTCAGAGCCTGTGATGACAAGGACCCTCCCGGTTTCCACACCTTCCTCCAGCTTCGCTCCCAACCACATCCCCAGCTGGCCCCCCTGGGTTCTCATCCAGCTCCAGAGCCAAGGCATCCTCCCCAGCACCTGCATGCGCCCCTGGGCCACAGCCCGCTCCTGCTGTTTGCCATCAGCTGCACCCCCCTTCTTCACAGAGCCCTCCTGCCCCCTCCTTTGGCTTTCTTCATCCTGGCACCCCATTGCCGAATCTCCACAGCGCCAACTTCCATGACCTGTGATTTCTCCAAGGATCCCAGTGTTCGGAAGGAAGGCGGTAACAAATCTGGGCCTGCTCCCCAGGACCAAACTTTGCAAAGTACAGGGGAATCCCGTGACAGAACACCCTATGGGGCCAGCAGTAAGGTCTCTTGGGAGTAGCTTTCTGGACAGTTCCCTGTGGGCTACTCTGGAGCTTGACCTGGACAGGGCTGTCCAGCTGTGCTCTCAGGGGAGCCTGCTACCTCCTGAGCCCCAGGATCTAGGGCTCCCTCACCTAGGACAGACTGCTGGAGGCTTTGCGTTTCTCCTGAGGGACAGGGAGGAGATCAGTCCTTGGCCGGGGTGTTTCTCGGAGGGCTGCCCTGCCAGAGAGATCACTCCTGGCCTGGGTGTGGTCTGTGTTCCAGAGATGTGGCAGGAGTGTAGGCTGTGAAGGAGAGCAGAGGCTGCAGAGGGGCTGCCTCAGGCTGGGGTACACGGGGCCACTAAGAACATGGACTTTCACCTTTGCTCAGAGGGGCCACAGCGGCAGAAACTTGAACTCGGTAGTCTGATATTCTAAGAGCACAGGCTTAACAAGGCCCCAGCGCTCTGGGGGCTGAGGCAGGAGGGTCATCTGAGTTCGAGGCCAGCCTGAACTATGTAGTAAGACCCTGTCTCCAAAAACAAAACAAAATTAAAAGAGAGACCAGAATGCAGGCTTCTCAGAAAGACTGAATGTGTGACCCGCGGGCTCTTTGTCTCAGCCGCAGCATCCCCTGTTCAAGGGCCCAGGGCAGGAGGGGGGCTGCCCAGCAGCCGGCACTGGGGGCTGCTGTGCTGACCTCGCCTCCGGCACATTCAGTCAGTTGGCTCCTCTTCCATCCCGGCACTCCACCCCTTCTCCCAGGCTGGGGGAGGCTGTGCTGCTGCTGTGGCAGAGGCGAAGCCCAAAGGTGCATGGTGTTTCCCTGGGGCAGAGGGGAAATTTGCACACAGGAAGTTGTTGAGTCAGAGGGCGCTGTTGCTGAGTCGAATGACCTACAAAAAGAGATGTGGGGACCCTGTGAGCGTGACCACGCTGGCAAGAGGGGCGGCCCAGGTACGTCAGTGGATGGAGGGGGCGGAGGGAGGGCAGAGCAGGGACGGGAGGTGTCCTCAAGCCCAGTGGCCACCACATCGGGCTGTGCCCCCTCCGCTTGCCTCTTCTCCCCGTCCCTGTCCCCAAGCAGAGAAATGTCAGCTCCCGCTGCTTGGACAGAGGTGGTCATTTTCTGATGGGTTACCGGTTTTCTCAATCCGGAAGAAAGCCTGGGTGGAGAAGCACCCCAACAATGATTTCACAGTCCAGAAAATGTCAAATGTTATGCTTGAGCATTAGAATAGAAGCACAGGCAGTTTCACCATGAGAAAAAAAAATTACAATGCCTGTGAGGGATGAGTCAGATGCTTCAGGGGACAGACAGTTTACCTCCAGGACATTGTCACCTTTGCTGCTTCCAGGTGGCCCCTGTGCCTGGCAGGCAACTTGCCCTTTGTGTATGACCACTTGAATGAGTGAGTGAATCCCTGCAAAGCTGTTATTTTTCTGCCTTTGCTCCTGGGGTTGATCCCAGAGAGGCTTCACATCGAGCTACAGCCTGAGGGCTTTTTTATTTTTTAGTTTGAAGCGGCCAAGTAAGTGGCCAAGTTGTCACTTAGAACATTTGGGTAGAGGGCATTGAAAAAGCCCGATAAGAAAATGGAGCAGTTTTCTTTTTTTTTTTTTTCAAATGTGGAGTACAGACAGCAGTAGATATTATATCAGTTCTGAAAATAGTTTTTTGGTGTATTGTGATAAAAGTACTATTAGGCTTGTCATAGTCACCAGAAATCATGTTTCAGAAACCACATGAAGACTATAAAACACCTGCAATGCAAGGGTAGGTGGAAAAAAAGGAAATTATTAATCTGTAAATATGTATGTTTCCAGTTGTGTGACAAAAATTCAAAAACATATATGTACCAGAAAAAGAAACATCCTAAATGTTTACTTGCGCTAGTTATCTGTAATGTTACGCGCTTAAGTGTGATTTTTATTTGCTTTTTTGTATTTTCCTAATTTTATGTAATAAACGTCTTACTTTTACAATCAGAAAAAAAAATTGGTTTAAAAATGTTTTGTCAAGGCTGGGCTAGGTGGTGCATATCTGTAATACCAGAATCCAGGAGGATGAGGCAGGAAAATCTTTCAAGTTCAAGACCAGCCTGGGCTACAAAGTGAGCTGAAGGTCAGCCTACACTGCATAGTGAAACCCTGTCTCAAAAAGACATCTCTGCCCCCCAAAAAAAGTTTCATGAGGTGGCTGGGGGGAGTCTGGTTTGAGGACAGTTGTGGGGGGCTAGGCTGGAAGGGGAGTTAGGGTTGTGGGTTCAGAGCTAGAGACTGAATTTATCTCTCCAAGTGCCAGAGAGGCCAGCAGACCTCTCTGCTTCTAGGGTGGAGCAAGGAGGACCAGCTGTTGGTCTGGTTGCCTTGGCAACATGCCTTGGAAACATCCTCAGACTCTTTCCCTGTCCTATCCACTGATGCCAGCTCCAACTGACCTTTCACCCCATCCTCAGGCCCTTCTACTGTCCAGTCTCTGTCACTCCTTGCCTGGGTCCTGCTAGGCTTCCCTTCCTAACCCCCTTCCAAATTCAATTCAAGAGGGTTCCAGGATCCATCTTTCTCTCTCTCTCTCTCTCTCTCTCTCTCTCTCTCTCTCTCTCTCTCTCTCTCTCTCTCTCTCTCTCTCTCTCTGTCTCTCTCTCTCTGTCTCTCTCTTTTCCAGAGCCGAGATCTCTGTCTCCCCGGCCAAATCAAGTCAGTAGCATCAGCATCGGCACCAACAGTTTGCTTTCCTTCTTCCAGCTATTCTGAGACTGGGATACGTTCCTGTCAGTTGTGGCTGCACTACCCTGTGCACCACACTCTCAGAACGCATTCCTGTCCACTGTAACTTTGTACCTTGGACCAGCCTCTCTCTAGCCCCTCCCCGCCCCACCTGGTGAGCACTGTCCTATTTCTACAGTCAGCTTGTGTGGATTCCATTAGAGGGGACCCTGCCTGGCTCATGCAGATGGGTGGGGAGGCCATGAGAAATGCTATCAATACAACTCTCAGGCAGGAAAGGGACCTCTGGGCATGATTCTAAGAACTTTCTGTTCCTGAAATTGTGCATCTCCATTCCTGGCAATCAGGTTCACCCATGTTGTTCCCAGTGACAGGATTTTTTTTTTTTTTTTTTGTCTTTTTGAGACAGTCTCACTATGCAGTTCAGGCTGGCCTTAAGCTCACTTTGTAGCTCAGGCTGGTCTCAAACTCACAACAGACAGGATTTTATTTACTGAAAAAGTGCTTCACATATCAGAGGGCAGTCAATTGTATACATATGCCAGCCACATTGTCCTCCTTCCTTCCTTCCTTCCTTCCTTCCTTCCTTTCTTTCTTTCTTTCTTTCTTTCTTTCTTTCTTTCTTTCTTTCTTTCTTTCTTTCTTTCTTTCTTTCTCTTTCTTCTCTTTTTGAGACAGGGTCTCACTATGCAGTTCAGGCTGGTCTTGAACTCACTTTGTAGCCCAAGCTGGTCTTGAACTTGCAGCCATCCCCTTGCCTCAGCTTCTTGAGTGCTGGGTTTACAGCTGTGTACCACCATGCCCAGCCCTATCACATTTTCTTTTTTTTTGGTGGAACAGGGGATTGAACTCAGGCCCTTGCACTTGCCAGGGAAACGCTTATTCTACTGAGCTATCTCCCCTGCCTCCTATCTCATTTCCTTTATCCATCCTCCCACTGATATACTTGGAGCTCAATTTAAAAAACATATCAGACTGAAAAATAAACATTTCTCAAAAGATCCTAGATAGATACATTAAAAAAAATCACACATCGTCAAGGAAATGTAAATCAAAACCTCAGTGAGATGGTGCCTCACTGCAGTCGGAATGACTATTATCAACAAGATTAGAGATAACAGAGCGTGCACACCTGTAATCCCAGGACTTGGGAGGCTGAAGCAGGAGGATCACTGGATTCAAGGCCAGCCTGAACTACGTAGCAAGACCATGTCCCACAAAAAGAGGAGAAAAACAAGGAAAAAGATAAGTGCTGGAAGGCTGTGGAGCAAAAGGAAGCCTGCACAAGTGTTGAAAATGTAAATTAATGTAAATTATTACAGCTATTATGGAAAACAGTGTGGTGGTTCCTCAAAAAACTAAAAATAGGGTGCCTAGGAGCCAACACTCTCCTGGGGATACGTCCAAAGGAAGTGAGCTGTTATTTCAGACCCCAGCACGACACCTTCACTGCAGCCTATGTCGCAACAGCCAAGACAGGAAATCCCCCAAGGATGCTTCCTTGGGGTGCCTTTGTCCAGGGCGTATTCTGCATCCCCGAAGCTTCTTCGGGGCAGAGCTCTCCTCTCTAAGCATGATGTGCAAGAGCCCCTGAGGGCCAGCCCGCCTTCCCCCCTGGGCGTGGACAGATGCTCTGGGCACTGCAGCAGCACCCAGGGTCTGCTGCCCCTTGGATAAATCCTGTGCTTTTTTTTTTTTTTTTTTAAACCGGGGATTGAACTCAGGCCCCTTATTCCATTGAGCCATCTCCCCAGACCCAGCCCTGTGCTTGAATGCCCTGGGGATAAGGAGGAGCTCTGTAGTTTCACATTTTCTTTGTGTTTTTAAAAATTTTATTGGTACATTTTAGATATACATAATGATCTATTCATCATAGGAATTTGTTCTGGGAAGTGTTATATCTTGATTTTCTTTTTTCCATTCCTCTCCTCTCCCTTCCACCCTTGTCCCCTGTCTCTGCCCCCTTGGGGGGGGGGCAGGAATCAAACTCAGGGCTTAGGGCTTGCTGGGCAAGTGCTGCACCGCTGTGCTATATTCCCGGCCCATCTTTTCCTTTACACAAAAGCCTTACTTACATGTTTCCTTCTATTCTCTTGTCCCTTTCCTTTCCTCAACATCCCCAGTTCCCCCCTTATCATTTGAACATTTTCTTCCCATTCTCAACGTCCATTATTCATTGTGATCCTTCTTTGCATGTAGTTTAACTTTTGTTTTTGTTCTTGATTTTTAGTTTTTTGCTTGTTTGTTTGTTATTTTTTTGTGGCTGGCTCAGCCTGCCCTAGGGGTGGGGCTATCGAGGCCTGTGGTGCAAGGGGATTGAACCCTTGGTCCCTGTGTTTTAAGCTTTCCCTAAACAATGTAAAATGTATTAATTATTGAAACTATCCTAATAATCAGCTTTGAAACTGTCTCATTAATATTTGTCTCTCATAAAATAAAATATAAAATAAAATAAAATAAAGCTTTCCCTAAGCAGGTGCCTTAGACCACTGAGTTATCTCGCTGGCCCCAAGATTTTAGTTTTTTGAGACAGGGTCTCACTATGTAATCCAGGCTGGCCTTGAATCCAGGTGATCCTTCAGCCTCAGCCTCCCATGTGCTGGGATTAGAAATGTGTGCCACCACGGCTGGCTCCAATAGTTTAAAATGCTGAAAATACTGGCCAGCAGTGCTAGCGCATGCCTGTAGCCACAGCACTCAGGAGGATTGCTGTGAGTTCAAAGCCAGTCTTGGATACATAGTGAGCACAAGCTCAGCCTGAACTACACAGCAAGACTTCATTAAAAAAAGAAAAAGAGGGGCTGGGGAGATGTCTCAGTAGAATAAGAGCTTGCCTGGCAAGCACACCTGAATTCAATCCCCAGTTCTGGCAAAAAAAAAAAGGGGGGGGAGTGCTGGGGAGATGGCTTAGTGGAATAAGCACTTCCCTGGCAAGCATAA
>PVKA01056020.1:0-10079 GCA_004027165.1 Ctenomys sociabilis
TCACTGATAAGAGATATCTGCTAAAATAATATCTGTAAATATAATATCATGTATTCACCTTGTACAATACCAAAACATTATGAAAACAGTTTGCAATGTATTAATTTGTCGAATCTGTATTGTTAAGGTGTCTTGAAACTGTCTGATTGACATTTGTAGTTCAATAAAATAAAAAGAAAATAAAAAAAATTTATGTATCTAAAAGTTAGATATCAATTTTTAAAAATAAATTGGTAAACCTATTTAAACAACAAAAGCAAAAAATTCAGAAACAACCTCAATGTCCAACAGTAAGGGAAGAATTGGCTTGATGAAATAGAACCAAATTGATAAAACACTGCAGCTAGTTTGAGACCATGGTTTTGATATTTTAGTATATGGGGAAAAAATTCACATAATATGAAATATGTAATATAAAATGAAAAAAATTCAAGGAATAATGTTATATTCTACTTGATTTCATTTTATTAAAAATATATAGAAAATATACTAAAATAATAGTAAAAGTTAACTCCAGATAAAGACTCATGGATGTTCTTTATTTCCTATTTATATGTTTCCATATTTTCTAAGTTTTCAATAAAAGAATTAAGTTATTATGAGAAACAATTAGAGCCCAGCCTAACCAACTTAGAAATTTAGTAAAGGCCTGTCTCAAATGGAAAATAAAAGGTCTGGGGATGTAATTCATTGTAAAAGCCCTGAGTCTGTCCCCCATACCACCACCACCACTACCACCAACACAACCACCACAAAAATAAATATGTAAGGATTTTTTTGGGGGGTGGGGACTGAGGATTGAACTTAGGCCCTTGTGCTTGCCAGGGAAGCGATTATTCCACTGAGCCATCTCCCTGGCCCCCACAAAAATAAATAAATAAGAGTCCTACTCTAGAACTAATGAACTCTGGTTTGGAAAAATATATGTATGTTTTCTTGTAATGGACATGAACACAGAGTTACAGATTTTTCATTGTGTGTATGTGTGTGTCATAATGAGGATTGAACCCAAGGTCTTTGCACTAAAATATATCTCAGATCTTTTCATTTTATTTTACATTTTTCTTTAAATTTTGAGTCAGGGTCTTGCTAAATCTGAAACCAAATTTAACAGTCTTCCTGCCTTAACCTCACACAGTGCTGGGATTAAAGGCATACACTACCTACCTAGCTTTATTTTGTTTTGTGTTTTAATTCATTCAATGGCTACTTCTTAGTGCCCACACTGGTGGGTACTATTCAAAACAAAACAAATATTTTCCCTTAAGGATGTGACAACAAAGAAAAAAATAAAAAATATACTAAGTAATGATAGTGCTATGGACAAAAATAAATCCGCAAGCCAGGAGTGTTGGAACACACCTGCAGTCCCAGCACTTTGGGAAGCTGGGGCAGGAGGATCACCTCAAGCATGAGGTCAACCTGGGCTACATTGTGAGTTCAAGACCAGCCTGAACTGCACCCTGTCTCAAACCCCTCTTCTAGCTCCACCCATCAAAATAAAAAAAACAGCAACAACAAAGGTCAGAGAAAAAAGAATATTGCAAATTTAAATAGGGATCTATAAAGATCATATAGAAAAGATGACATTTGAGCAAAAGACTAAAGGAAGGAGGGAAGATGCTACAGTTTCCCAAGACAGATTCTCCCGTGTTCAATAAAGGACAGGGTGTCTAGGATAAATCACAAAGATTCAGAGAAATTTAGATACTTTGGCTCTTGTAAGTCATTTTAAAAACACTGTTGTTTACTCAGAGAGAGAAATAATGCACAATTTTGAGCAGAAAGTTATATTATCTGTGCAAAGGTATGTATAGTGCTAATCTATGGATTATAAGATTTATTTTTCATTTTTATTTGTGTATTTAAAAGTTTAACAAGCCACATATACTACTTTGTCATGTTATTTTTAACTAAAATAATTAAAGCCAGGCATGGTGGCACACACTTGTAATCCCAGCACTTGGGAGACTAAGGCAGGAGGATGGTTGCAAGTCTGAAACCAGCCTAGGCTACTTAGTGAGCTTAAGTCTAGCCTGAACTGCATAGTGAGACTTTGTCTCTAGAAGACAAAAAAATAAAATAATATACAATCAGATATATCTTCTCAGGGTATTTTTCACTATGTAGTTCAGGCTGACCTTGAGCTTACTTTGCAGCTCAGGTTAGCTGGCCTGGAATTCATGGTGATCTTCCTGCCTGAGCCTTCCAAGAGCTAAGATTACAGGTGTGGACTGCCACACAGAGTCCGTTCATATTTATACAATAGGCTCTAGTAAATACTAATTTAGCAGGAAAACAGACTAAGATTAATAAATTTAGAGACTATAGATCAAACCTACCTACCAGTTAAATATTTGTATGGCCCATGAGCTAAGAATTTTAAATGTTTGCTACATTTTAGTTTTCTTTTATATATATATTTTTTGCTGGTTAAAAAAACAAAACATTTTTATGAAAACTGCAAGAAATTCAAAATTCAATGTCAGGGTCAGCCAAGTAGCTTAACAGATTAAAGTGCCTGAAAGCAGGCGAAGGGGCCAAGGTTCCTATTCCTGGGCTTGCTTTGCAGTCCCCGCCCCCAGGGCATGTTGAGACAGCAATTGAGACTGGGTGCGGTGGCATGTGCCCTAAGCCAAGCTCTTGGGAGGGGGCAGATAGTCCGATCTAGTAGTGAGAGTCTGAACACCACAGTGTGGGCACTAAGTAGTAGATCTTTCCCTCAAATAAAAAAAAATAAAAAAAAAAAAGGTCAATAAATAAGGCTTTATTAGACACAGCCGTGTTTACATGTTATCCTTGGTTATTTTGGTACTATATGTCGTGTTACAAAGGATGACAATTGCATCAGAAACCCTATCTCACTATCTGGCTCTTTCTAGGAAGTTTGCTAATGCCTGAAATAGAACAAAAACATTAAAATGGAGTAGATGCACTAAAGTTAAAACAGAACTAGGCTCACCTATATCCCAGGAAAAAAGCAACATAGCACCAGATACTCTTTCCTACCCAGCACACTGGTACAAGATGCAGGCAAAATAAAGCTACAGGTACAACCACTTTGTGGAACATTTTGGTAATATTTAGCAAGGATAAAGATAAGCACATCCACTAATTCTACTTCTATGTTTATTTTTTTTAAATATATTTAGTAAAGGGTCTACACAGGTCAGACACGTAGTGATTTTCCTGTATTTCAGCATCCTAAGTGCTGGGATTATAGGCACGTGCCACCATGCCCAGTCTCAATCACCATCTCAGTATGATGAGGGTAGGGCCGGCACAGCAGGGATTGAACCACGGTCCCTGTATCTACCTAAATAGGTGCTCTAATCTGCTGAGCTATCTGGCCAGCTCCTCTACTTCTAGGTTTATACCTCTAGAAAATTCTTACAGGAAAAATCACTGAAAGACATGCCTTACAACAATGCCTGGAGGAACCGGCATAGCTAAGAGCTTAGTACAGGTAATGACTGACACACAGTAAGTGCTCGATAGATGTTATCTATGTTAATAATAAAATGTTATTTTATTATTATTAATTGAAAAATCCATTTCTACAGAGAAATAGATGCATGTTATTTAATCATATAATTTAATGTTAGCTCACAATAAAAATAATTTCTTTTATATATATATATCAAATGGAAAAATCACAAAAGCAAATTTGAAAAACCAAACTTGGAAAAATATATGAAGCAATAATATACTATATTGTTTTTATATATAAATATGTAGTAAAATATAATAATGTGGACTGGAAAATTAATTCTGGAGAGAGAAGGAAGATAATGGAAAGAAACATTATTTTTAAATTTCAAATGCTTCTATGAATTTGCTTCCTAAAAAAGGTAGGAAGCAAGTATGAAATACAGTGGTACCTTGGTTCACAAACTTAATTCGTATTACGATTCTGGTCACAAACCACACTGAAAAAGAATGACATCAAGTTCAGTGGTTAGGTTTCAAGCTGACCTGTGGAAAAATTAGATTCAGTTCTCATACAATTTGATTTGCGACCGGAATCATGAGGGAATTTGTTTGTGAACCGAGGCACCTCGCTAACAGCTCCATGCGCAAGTCGGGGCGTTTCTGGACTGTTCGTCATGAAGCTTACTTTTCTGAGTATTTGAGATATTTCATGACAAAATTTTACAGAAAGGTACTAGAATAAAACATCTGATTCTGTTGTCACTGAAAACTCAGATGCCAGGCACCATCCTAAATGTGTCATTTATATTAATATATTTAATCCTCATAAACCCTAAAAAGTAGGTGATATTAAAGTCTCAATTTTATATAGGGACAAAGGGAAGTCCAGAAAAGTTATGCTGTGCCCCAAAGCTGCATGGTAAACAGTGTGGTCCTAGAGTTTATGCTATGCACATCCCTTTGCATACCTTCTCCTAGGAAACCTGAAAAGAACAGCCTGCAAGCGTCATTCAACAAAATGATTAATGCTGAAACCAACGATCTATATGCTCCCAGAAAAAAAAAAAAAAAGAACAGGTTTTATTTTCTTTCCACCTAGAATGAGAAATCAACTAAATTCAGATAAAAAAGCTATACATGCTTTTAGAACTCAAGAACCTGGCATCATGTGTATAGATTTCATCAAAATATATACACACTTCAGCAGTTTGCTATACTAACAAATGTCTGGAAGCTAATGCATCTTGTAAGTGTAGAGACCAAAGGTAATTTTTATTAATGTCATGCTGTCTCAATAAATTTAGTATTAAAATATTTATACAAGTTTTTCTTTTCCTGATGTTATGCTTTTTTGGCAGACTTATATTATTGCAGAAGTAACATATGGTTTCCCCCTTTCTCCTACATATGCTAGATAAATTTTAAGCCATTCACCTGGCATTCTTTTCAGCATCTAAAACAGCTTGGGCCAAATCCTTGTGGGCTTTCTCAGCTTCCTTTGTTAATTTCGTATCATGTGACCGAACCAAACACAGTTCCCTGAAACAAAGCAAAGAAATTTCCAATTCATAATTGGAGACTTGCAAGAAGTTTCTACCCAGGAAATCAGATTTACACAAAGATATCTTCTCCAATTCCTAGTTTTTCCATTTTATAAGCCAAATTAAGAAACTTAGTATAATTTGGGGTGGAGTCTTGCCAAGTTTGGCAACAAATAAAGCTTGCAAGAAAAGGCAGAAGGGGACCGGCCAGGTAGCCCAGCAGATTAAAGCACCTGCTTAGGCAGATGCAGGGACCAGAGTCCAATCCCCAGCATGCTGTGCCAGCCCCGTGATTGAGACTGGGTGTGGTGGCACGTGCCCATAATCCCAGCACTTAGGAGGCTGAAAACAGAAGAATCACTATGAGTCTGTTTTGTGTAGTGAGACCCTGTAGACCCTGCACTAAATACAAAAAAAAAAAAAAGAAAGAAAGAAAGAAAGAAAAAGCAGAAGAAAGATGGGGTGGGGGCATCGTCTAACATACAGTGAAGGCAGATTTCTGATCTCTTTATCCTGCCCCCCATTCTTGCCACTAAGAATCATACCACAAAGTTAGATGATCCCTAACCTAAGCTTGATTGCTATTTAATGTTTATGCTCTTTGAAATTTGAATCTTAATATCCATAGTTAGTGCACTGTAAACCTGATAAAGGTAAACATACCTATCTTGGAAGAAGCAGCAAGTTTTTCCTGTCAAATATATAGAGCTTTAGTTTTGTGATAACCTGCACAACCTACTTCTCTGCATCTATAAACAATAATATCTAGTTCTTATAGAGAACCAGTAGAGAACATGATGAGACGACAAAACATGAAGAGAAAACAAGAGTCTTTACCATTCACCCTTCCACTTTTCATTAATTTGTTTTACTCTCTTTAACAACATGGTTCTGAGTGTTGTGTTCAGAATAATCACAATTTTTACCTGGTCAATTCTTCAATAACATTCTTGAAATTATACAATTCTTCTAAAATGCGCTGATCCATCATTCGCTGAGTTACCAAGTCTTTGTAGAATTCAATCATCTGCCTAGCAATTTGGTCAAGCATTTGTACATATCTCTCTCTGTATGAGAAACAAGGGAAACAAGACAGAATGCCAAAAGGAGAAAGGAGACTCAAAAAATAAAGAGAGAAAGTAACATTAGGGAAATAGTAAATAGACATTCCTATTCTCTCTCTCTCTCTCTCTCTCTCTCTCTCTCTCTCTCTCTCTCTCTCTCTCTCATAAATATTTCTCTCCACTCATATTCTCACCTCCCTCACTCTCCCTCATGTCCCCCCTTCCAGATGACACCAGGTGCTAGGAGTGGCTGAAGCTGGAAACTGATAGCATGTGGGAGGGCAGGACAAGGCCTCAGTGCCTAAAGCAGTCAAGCTGCCTCAGTCTTGAGAAAAACATCTTGCCTGGACAATTTCAGCTATTAGTTGCTAGGCAACCTTGTGTCTTCTGAGACTAACTTTGCAAAGGTATAAATAAATACCTTTGCTGTTGTTTTTTTAGGGTCCTTTGCCAGTTAGGCAAACAGGCCTCCACCTGACCAGCTCTAGTCTCTCTTGTCTATCTTTTCCTCATTCCTACCACAGTTTCTCCTTGTGGTACTTAAGACACCACTGAGTACCTACAATCAGGTGAGTAATTTTCCTTCAGCATATCCTTCTGCTTCATCACAGGCCCAGAAACAAAGCATCAGGAAGATCATGGACAGAAACCATAAGCAAGAATGGACCTTCCTATAAATTGTTTTCCTCAGATATTTTGTCCCATACCAAAAAAAGCCTGAACTAAACATAATTTTAGGCTGGGGAGATAGCAGCTTAAGAGCATGCCTGGCAAGTGCAAGGGCCCAAGTTCAGTCCCTAGTACAAAAAGAAAGTGTGACAGATATTTTGTCACAGTAACAGAAAGCTGACTAACACATATCCTAAGCATAAAATCCTATGATTGTAATATCTTTGAGTTGAGTTGGATTGGTCATTTGGTCCATTATTTCATCTATGACAGAATTATTCTGTCCTTAAACACATGAAGTGGCAAGGAGTTTTATCAGCCCAGTTTGCAGCTTATACACTGAAAAAAAATATTTTCTTTTAAGTACTGCGAATTAAACCCAGAGTGTTCTCTCTCTCTTTTTTAACCAGGGATTGAACTCAGGCCCTTACGCTTGCCAGGGAAGCGCTTCTTCCACTGAGCCATCTCCACAGTCCCCAGAGTATTCTCAATGAGCTACATTTCCAACCCATTTTTAGTTTTGATTTTAAAACAGAGTCTCATTAAAGTATAGGTATTTATATGTGTATTTATTGTTTTAATCATTTTTGTCTAAAAAAATAGAAATATATTTTAAATGTTAATTCTAACACATTAACAGAACATTAAATCAAAACAATACACTGTTTATAGTATATAATTTCTTTAGCAGATGAATATGTACTGTACAGTATACATATATTGCTACAATTACATAGCTTTACGAGTTTAGAAAATAGTTAAGAACACTAGAAGTGAATTTAAAAGTGTGGAAAACCCTGGCAAGCGCAAGGGCCTGAGTTCAATCCTTGGTTCCACACAAAAAAAAAGTATGGAAAGGTTTATAAGAGTGTGGAAAGGATTTATAAAGCCTTAAAACATATATAAATACTGAAATAAATATAACTTCTATACTTTGCTGATTTTTATTTATCGCAGGGGTATCTGGAACACAGACTGTGAAAAGTGAGGGACCACTCTTCACACAAATCTTAATATAAACCTTGGACTGTAGTTAATAATAATGTAATATTTTAGGGTCCTTAACTACAATAAATATGTTATGCTGGTTCAAGACATGAGTAAGAGAGAAAACTTATGGAGTAAAAAGGTGTGGCAGAATGCTACTGTCTGGTCAGTTCTGTTCCAAAAGAAACCTACTGGTTTTTTAGGAGTTTAGTGAGTCCATTTTTAAAAAATGAATAGGCAAGGAATAAGCTTGGAAGAAATTGTATATTTATTTGAAATATGCAATTTAAAATAAAATATATGCACATAAATACAAAATGCATTTTATATATTCTACAAAACATTTCCCAGTTTTTGACAGGATTCTATTTACTCCTTTGCATCTAATCTTACCCAATCTCTTATTAATGTTTTGTTCCCAGTTTCTTGGTGCTTCCAGACAGCAAGAAGTCAGATTCAACAAATCTAGCAATAAGCCCGGTGACATGGCTAATTGCCATTTAGAAGAAACTAATCCTCAGATCTAATAACTTCTCCCACGTTTCACAGCAAGTGAAACACAGATACATGTTTTTATCAAGGCATTCTGATACTACTATTCCTTTTTACATTTGGAAAAGTATTACAGTCATAAGAATTAGAATAACAATGGTATTTATCATTGTTACCAATTATAATATTTATTGAGCACATACTTTTGTGTCCTCATGAAGACCTCCCTACATTCCTAAGAAGTATCTCAATACTTTCAGAGGAGGGGCTTAACAAATATCATTGATTTATTGATGAACAGAGATAAAACCTTTTACTGTAGCTACTATCTTTACTTAGAGAAGAAAATATTAAAGGTCAAACGTTTACCAAGGAAGATCTCAAATCAAAATGAATTTCGGCTTTCTCAAAAGTACATATAAATATAATTCTAAGATAAAATTCAAAAGAAAAGTAAGCTAACCACAAAGGTACATGCCTATAATCTGAGCCGCTCAAGGGGCTGAGGCTAGATCATTACAAATTTGAGCCTGGTGTAGACAACATAGAGAGAGACTCAGTCTCAAAATAAAGAGGAGCCTCCCATGGTGGCACCCCTATGTAATTCTAGGGATCACTCTTTAGTACTACCAAAAAGAAAAAGAAACTAGAAAATTTTAACAATAGCTCTAACCTGACTTTGGACAGTAGCTGTCCTCTGTCAGCACAGTCCACGCTGACCTGTCGAATAAGTTCATGAAATACTGTGTTGTACACAGTCTGTTCCTTCTTTAACATTTGTAGTAGCTGATGCATCTGGAAGGAGATAAATAAAATAATCAGTACTTATAATAATACCATCAAGTTTTAGTAACAGGATTAATTTATTTCATTGCATTTTCATATATATATACACATAATCAATAATATATCATTTTAAACCTGTCTAATGCTGATCACTTTTATATGGCACACAGTGATGACAGCAAGATCACTTATATGCTATGCCTATCAAGAACTTTAAAAACCTGAATATAATCATGAGGACACATCAGAGAAGCCCAAACTAAGGAATATCCCATAATATAACTGGCCTGTGCTGTTCAAAATGATCAAGGTCAAGCCAGCCATGGTGGTGCATGCCTGTAATCCTAGCATTCAGGAGGCTGAGGCAGGAGAATCACTGCAAGTTTGAGGCCTCTAGGGCCACTGAACTGCACAGAAAGACCTTGTCTCAAAAACAAAAACAAACTAAAAGTGAGATTTTTAAGAGGTGATCAGAACAGGAAGGCTCAGGCCTCAAAAGTGGATTAACGCTGCCATGGAAATAGGCTCCTGGGACTTCAGGCCAATCTCTTCTCCCGAGCCTATGCGATCACTTGCTCTTCACCTTCCACCACGAGCTGATGAAGCCTGAAGGCCATCACAGGTGCTGCAGTCATGCCTGTGGACTAGCCAGCCTCCAGAACCACACGCCAAATAAGCTCCTATTGTTTATGAATGTCACACTTTGTGAGACTCTGCTACGGCAACAGAAGACAGACTAGGGCACTAGGTAAAGGCTCCGTCACAATACCTTGTTCTAAAATTTCTTGTAAGGTTTAAGTTCTACACAAGTAAAAACATATAAAACCAAAAATAAATAGCTCTAAGAAAAAAATCTATATGGAGGTGGAAGAGAGTTTTCATTGAGTACAAAGTAAGTTACAAGTTGTAAGAATGTATGGTACAAGCCGGGCGTGGTGGCGCACGCCTGTAATCCCAGCACTCGGGAGGCTGAGGCAGGAGGATTGTTGTGAGTTCGAGACCAGCCTGAGCTACAAAGTGAGCTTAAGGACAGCCTGAACTGCATAGTGAGACCCTGTCTCAAAAAGACAAAAAAAAAAAAAAAAAAAAAAAAAAAAAAAAAAAAAAA
>PVKA01056021.1:0-10079 GCA_004027165.1 Ctenomys sociabilis
CCTGACTCTTTCTAGTGACATTAATTACCATGCAAATCCGAAAATATCCTCTATATTATTTTCAAGTATAAATTTATTTTTCTAGAATACTTAACTTGGAAATGTATGAACAATTTTAACTATATTTTTACTTGAAAAATTCCAACTCAAGTTATTTTACATAAAAGAAAACATGGTCAATTTCACACAAGGTAACTGTTACAATGTTAATAAACTCATAGTGTACACTTCTAATTTAATCATTTTACCTTATAAAAATAAGTTTCAAAGTACAACACTTTTCACACAATATATTTAGTGTGTTTTCAATAGTAAAATTTGATCCTGTCTTCATTAGTTGTTGAATTTCCATTGGGCACTTTTCGACTTACTTTTCACCCTTATCGATGTAGCACCCCTCGGAGAGCTCATCTGTAGCAGCACTGGTGAGCCCATGTGGCTCTCTCATGAGTGCTTGTCGCTCCCACTCAGGCTGTGTAGGAACAGCATTCACACTGTGATTCCACACTGTGATGCACGAACTGGGGAACTTACTTTACACAGTACAGATCATAGTTGCGTAACATGACTCTTGAAATAATTTCCCAGTAATAACAAAGCCATATTAAATGCACAAATCTAGTCAGCGTTACATGAAGAAAAAGAAAGGTGAGAAGCAAGTTTCTTCAACAATATAAATTGCAACAAGAAAGTCTACATTGAAATTTGGACAATGTGCTAGAATCAACTTGTATACAAAAAGCACTGAATCCCACCAAAGCAGTACAGTGTATGCTCTATAAATGGCCTTCATTGGCCATAGCTTCTATTCATAGTTCTACATTTTATGCTATTTTGTAAATGCTTGTTTGCAGTATTTGCATGTCACATTCATTGTGGGAGATTGGTAGGTGTGCACCACACAAGTTTTTTTAAATAACCTTTTCTGTCCATCTGTCTGTCCTTTTTTACAGGGTGATAAATAATTTTTATAGTAGCAGAATAACATTGATTTAATTTTGTCTTTTGTTACAGGTTTAATTTTTCATGTTAACTCTAGTATAAACAAAAAAATGCACATATCTTTGTAGACTTTAACGCTTTGAAATATAAAGAGAATGTCTCTATGACCACAGTTTCTTTCCAAATCTAAAGAGAGCTACATGAGCAGGAATTTGATGCCTCTGTCTTTATAGTAGAAAGTTGAACAGGAAATGTGCTAACCATTTCACTTATCTAAATGCTTATGTGATGAAAAATGGTCAACATATCAATACTTACAACTCTGTCACCATTTTTGATCACTATATGCTGCCACATTTTCAAACTAAGGACTGTCATGTTTGTTTATTAATGTGCAAGGAAGTGAAATTAATTCTTGTGAAAAAGAAAGGAAGTTTAAAATAATTGATTAATAAAAATATGAAAACATGGTAAAGAAAAGTAACCTTATGGGATGCTGAGTTTCTCCAATAATGAATTCTATGGCTAATACCATTATTCTTTGCTGATATAAATAATTCATAATATATAGAATACTATTCAGTCATAAAGAAGGATAAAACAGTCATTTATAGATAAATGGATGCACCATGAGCCCATAGTCATGAGTGAAATAAATCTTATTCACATGTATAAATGTCCTAAGGTAAAACATTAGATGATTATGATTATATTTAGAATTAAAGAACAGTATAAGATAAAAATTATAATGCTTTAATATTGTTCCTACTCACCTCTGTATATATCCAATAAGATTATGTAAGAATTTCAATGTTAATATACTAGCATGATTTACATAACTGTACACACAGTGTAGGACAACTAATTTAAAATAGAAGTTCAAAAGTATATATTTTTGTACATGATTTGATTAGAATTGGAAAGCATGTGTGAGAAATCTAAAATATATTGAATATGTGCCACTTAATTTTTCTATGTGGATTCTTTTAATATACTGATTAATGCATATATATGTATATATATTTTAAATATATATTTGAATTTATGCATGTGTGCTTTACTTATCCAAAGACAATATGATTTTCATTGTTTCCTTCATTTCCCAGGAAATGATTATTCATTTCTTAGTATATTATTTAAGAAGTAATGAAGGCATATATTTGACTCAGATTATATATAATGCAAGTTATATAAGATATCTAAAGGAGAGTGAAGTGGATATTTTTTGTGTGTGTGTGTTTTACTTATTTATTTTTGCAATACTAGGGATTGAACTCAGGGCCCTGTGCTTTCTAACTAAGGACAGGCAAGTGCTTATTCTACTGAGCTATCTCCCTGGGACAGAATTTTTTAAATACATGAAAATAAGTAGAATTTGATAAAACTTAAAAAATCGCTATTTCAGAGGAAGTGAGTGCTTTTAAGTTGGTAGAATAAGTGCAACTTGTCAAATATGCAGTACATTTGTGTAATTCTATGAGAGGAAAAAATTGCACTAACAGTGTTTGAACACGATATCCTGTCTGCTTCTTTTACTATGGATAACCACTAGGAAGATCACAATGTAAGAAGTATTAATTATTACAACTATACTATAATTCAGATTTCAAAAAAAGATAGGTATACAGCTACATCCTATTAATTCATTGATTAGAGGCATCTTCTCTAATAGTATTTGTGGACAGAGTATCATGTATGCACCTTGTACAACAAAAAAAGCCACTACCATCACACATTGCACTGCTATAAACAGAGGCACACATATATCTCTATGATACAATGTATCGAGATCCTTTGGGAAAATTCCCAGTAGGGGGATAGCCGGCTTGAATGGGATTTCTAGTCCTACTCTTTTGAGGAGTCTCCACACTGACCTCCACAATGGTTGTACCAGTCTACATTCCCACCAGCAGTGGAAAATGAAGTATACATCGTGAGCCCCTTATATCAAGCTGAGCTGTAAATGGATATGGTCGACAATTTCTTTGAATAACTCACTATGGTTGCAGAATGCTGGACTGTGTTGGATTGTGGTGTCGAGTTCAAGCACCTAAGTTAGTTGATTGTCAATGGAGTGCCCACTTTTGACAGGTGTAGACAAAGGAAGGGTTGTAGAAAGAAAAAATCAGGATGTATGTGTATAGACAGTACAGTGGGATAGATAACGCTGTGCTTCTACATAATTCTATGAGAGGCAAGATCTGCACTAATGGTGGTTGGACAGGATATTATGTCGGCTTCTTGTACTACGGTCATCCACTAGGAAAATAATTATTGAATTTTTGATATAATTCAGGTATGAAAAATAAGTAAGCAGCTACACTCTTAATTCACTGATAAGAGATATCTGCTAAAATAATATCTGTAAATATAATATCATGTATGCACCTTGTACAATACCAAAACGTTATGAAAACAGTTTGCAACGTATTAATTCATCGAATCTGTATGGTTAAGGTGTCTTGAAACTGTCTAATTGACATTTGTATTTTAATAAAATAAAAATAAATAAAAAGAAAAAGCCACTGCTAAAACAATGCACAAAGCATTAATTGTTGCAACTGTCCTAACTAATTTGATTTGAAACTGTCTCATTGCTATTTCTTCCTCAATAATAAAAACTCAGTTTAAAAATAAAAGTTGTTCTTTGATCCTAAATTCCAAACTATCATCAAATCAAACTTTATATAAATAGGATATACAGGGGTTTATAACCTCCCTGTGGCTTTAAAATGGCATTTCTTTAAGTTCTTAAGATCAAAATTCTGAATAGACAAAAAGCAAACCAATATGAGACATTTTAATTAACTACATAATTTTCTTCTCATTTCCAAAAGAATGCTTCCTCCAAAACAAAAATTTTTTCACCTCAAAATATAAAATTGCCTCCCTATTTGGCATCAAAGCAGGGTGCTAAATGTATTTCTTACTGCTTGTTAGTACTTATCATTACTGCTTATTCCCAAGGATTTAGTTCTACCTATATTACTTAGAGTCATTTTCCAATTATATTTAAATTATTTTGTTTTTATTTATAAAACATTTTGTGTACATCAAGTATAAAAATTGCGTAATTCCATGTTTATGTATTCCAAAATATTGTTTCCCACCGGGCCTCTATCACTGTGATAGTGTTTCATCAATGAGTTGTTTTTTAATCTCTCACATGTAACATAAAACCTAGGCCACCATAAAATATCAAAAGTAATTATTAAGTAAATGAATATTATTCAAAATATTTTATCCCTCATAATTTTTATTTATTTTGCTTTTCAGAAATAAGGAAATGCTCAAAAATGTTTATTGCATACTTACATCACAATGTCATTAGTATTTTTCACAAAGGATATTCTAAAAGTTTGAAAGGGATCATTCAGTGGCCCAGGTTCACTTTGGGGCAGTAGGGTAACACATGGCAGGTGTCCTGTCCGTCATAGGGTCATCTTCACAAAAGGTTGCTGAAAATAGGGGCCTTCTAAAGGAAAGATAAAAAGGTTTCTCAAGCATAATGGTGAGCCGGGCGTGGTGGCGCATGCCTGTAATCCCAGCACTCGGGAGGCTGAGGCAGGAGGATTGTTGTGAGTTCGAGACCAGCCTGAGCTACAAAGTGAGCTTAAGGCCAGCCTGAAGTGCATAGTGAGACCCTGTCTCAAAAAGACAAAAAAAAAAAAAAAAAAAAAACATAATGGTGAACTGGATTTGATGTGATTATATTTGTGTGTATGTGTTTGTGTGTGTGTGTGTGCGTGTGTGTGTGTGTGTGTGTATACTTGTGTGTGGGCGTAAGTGTTTCTGGACATGGCTGACATTCTTCGTTCAGAATGTCTCAACATGGTTATCAAAATGAGTCCATCTGAAAATAGAAATTTTTTATATCCTTAATCCCTGTTCAAGTTTATATCCTTAATCTTCTGTTCAAGTTTAAAATCAGATATGTACAGTAAATTATTTGATGCATCATGCCCAAATCACAATAACTAATGGTATTTTAATGATGCAGTTTTACTTTTTAAGAGGAATGAATGTTGCTTTCATTAATTACTGAACTACATTCATGGTCTCATTTTTATCAGTATGCCAAAATATAATTTGGGGGCTGGGGAGATGGCTCAGTGGAATAAGCGCTTCCTTGGCAAAAGCAAGGGCCTGAGTTCTATCCTTGGTTCTGCAAAAACAAAAACAAATAATAATAATAATAATAATAATTCAAGATAGTATTTCACTAAGATGCTAAATTTCTTAATCTGTACTGGAAATTGCATTCTTTTTGCCTCAACCTCCCAGAATTCGGAGGTTACAGACATTTAACAGCAGTCTTAGCTAAATTTTTACTTTCCTAAAGCAGTTTTATTTTGATCAAGAATTCAGGATTTTAAAGTCCAGCTGTCCAGGTTATGAAGTCAAAAAATTTAAAGCAGAAGAGAGGTTATAAATATGGGAGTGTATTATTAAAGATTAACAGATTATTTTCAGTTGGTCTCATCCAAAAGGATGAGATGTGATATCAGGTTATGAATAATCACCTATTTTTTCCATATATTGATTACTTCATGCATTTATTTAATTTTATCATTTTGGAAATATATCATAGAATAGTTTCCATTTTAACATTTTTTTTATTCGAGAATGTATGTAGTTGGACAAAACAAGGGATTTTCCTAGCATATCAATGACACAATACAAAATTCTATTAAACTTCTTAAAATTTTTATTGAAGAGCAATTTTAAAATTTTTAAACAACTTAATATTTTATTGAATTATTAATTTATCCTTGCATAATAGTTGCACATTCTTGAATCCTGTGCCAAATTCTTTTATCTTCTTTCAATTTTAGTTTTCTATACTTTTTCTCATTATTTTTATGGCTTTTATTTATAACAATGATTTTTAATTCAATACCTAAATATTTATTAATAGGGCGGCTGCTCTAAAATCATTACTCCTTTCTCCTTTTACATTTGAAAAAGAAAGATCTTTCCTTTTAATTATGATTACTTGTAGGGTTTTTGTTTTGTTTTGTTTTTCTTTTGGTTTGTTTATTGGTACCAGGAATCAAAGTCAGGACCTTGTGCTTGCCGAGCAGGTGCTCGACTGCTGAGCTACATGCCCAGCCCTTTAATTGTAGTTTCAATGTTGAAAATAAGACATTTGTTCCCCTTTACCTGCTGATTCTCACAAAGTGTAATTTCAGCTCACATCTGATGGAGTTTGAAGGATGTTATCCATTTCAACCATTAACTCTTATGAATGTCACTAGAAATTCATCACACTAGCACTGTGTGTATTATTTTAATATTCCACGTCCCATAGTTTTCCTTTTGGTCTTTTAAATGATAAATTTTATATTTAAAAAAAAGTATTTAGAGTATCTTTCTCTTGTCCTGTCTCTATTAAATTTCTTCTTATAAGTATTCTCTTTTCTTAAATTTATATTTCCTTTGTGCTACACTATTACTATTGTTCTTTCTACATTTTTTTCTTATGATGGCTAAAAATGCATGAATCTTATCTTCATTGCTTTGCTTTCATATTTATTGAATAAATGAGTGAACAGATAAATGAAAAGGAACTGAGAAGCTGCATAACTGTCTGAATAAACATAGTATATCTGTGTATGGTGATGGCAAGTGTATAGTTCTATGTCATACTTTTCTTCTAAATTTAAATTACATGGCATGAAGTGTAGTCTACGATATTTTGTTAAGAAAAATATATGTATTATACATGCACGCACCTATTTTCAGAAAAAGATGGGGAGAGAAAGCAGTTAAAAAGATATTGGAACTTGCATATGCGGCTGAGCACTAAGCTAGTATACCCTGTGCTTGGCATCTCAGGATCCAGACCCAGAAGTAGGGTTTAGCCAGGTGATCAATGGTTTCCATAGTAAAGTTGATTGATATGCTTTATTCTGACGGAAGCTACCTTCAAATTTAATTATAGAAAGAGTCATGGGACAATGGTCATTAAATGTATTTAACTTCCTGTTGTATTTACAATTAAAATTTTCTAAAAATTCAAACTATAGAGGCCAGGGAGATGGCTCAGTAGAATAAGTGCTTCCCAGGCCAGTGGAAGGGCCTGAGTTCAGTCTCTGATTCCAATACAAAAAAATTCAAAATATAAAAATACGCAGTGATTTTAATAAACATATATGTCACAAAGATTCTGAAATAAAATATTATTTGTTTAATAAAACATTTTTGTCAATATGAAAATATTTGATTGATTGATTTGCCTTAGTATTATTTTTTCTGTTTGAATGTAAACTGTAAAGATAAGTCTTTAGAGTACAATATAAAATACACGCAATGGGACAGAGCCAAACATTAAGCACTCAATGCAAATATAGAATAAATGGATAAGCGGAGGCAGAATGACCGAATCAGCTCTTTACGACTCAAGGAAATGACTGAATATTGAAAACCTATGGGGAGTTCAGGGAAAAGAAAGAGAAGCCAGGACAGAAGACAGAAGAAGAGAGGAAAAAAGATAGGAAATGAAGGAAAGGAAGCTAGTTTGGAAATTCATTTCTCTTGTTCAAATACTATTATATCATACATAAAATTGGTCAACACCATGCTGAATTTATTTCCCAGTTGGAACATAAAGGATTGTAATGTCAATTTTAAATTGAGAATCCTTTTCCATTCTTTAAACAGTTGGTAACCTGAATGTTTGCAATTTGAATAAAAAGTAGGATGATTTCCAAAGAGGAATAGAGTTTTAAAATTCAGGTCTCTGAAAAGGGAATAAGAGAACAGTTTTCTGTTTCCACAACACATTGCCTGCTGTTTTCCTTCAACAGAAACTGTTCTTACTTTGAACCTTCGCCCCATAAAAATAGACACAAAAAATAAAAAATCAAATGAATTCAAGTTAAACAGTTGGAGTTTCTTTGGTAGAGCTGCTGTATTTTACAAAAATGTCAAGCATTTAACTGCAGATGGTTTATGTTCGGTGTTATGTTAAAAGGAACATTCCATGAATTGTAGCTACTATTGATGAAAATCAGGTGCATTTCCACCTCCTAAGAGCTGGATGGACTCCCCCAGACAAGCAGAAATTCAGAGCAAGCACCTGCTCTGCACTAAAGAATACTACCTGGGATGCAAGCTGGGCTTGTTTCTTTACCTTCCTCATATAAATACATTAATAAAAAGCATCCAAGCAAACAAGTTGTGACATAATTTTGCAAAAAAATGGATAATGTATTTAACAAAATCAGTTAATAATTAATATATTGATAAGGAAATTTGGATAATATTTGCAATTACACTTACTGTTCATTGTTTTGCATGAGTTATGAAATGAAATGAATTAATTTAGTTTGAATGTTCTTATTAAAAGGAGTGAGCTACTTACTAAGGTAACTTCCTTTCACATTTTTATATAGTGGAAGATTATACACAAATTTTAATCATCAAATCTGTCTATTACCAACTATATGGCCAAGTGTTTCTATCTAAATATATGGTCAAAATGTGTGGAAACAAATATTTTGTTAAAATAAAATGAGTAAACTTTGTTTGACCAGAAGATGCATAGAGTAAATAAGCAAAAATTCTGTTCAGCCTAAGTCCTGTTTCATTTGCACTCTAACTCCAGAGCTTACTAGTTATACTATTTGCCATAATTTCTTTAGTTAACTTTAAATATCCTTGCATTTAGAAAAGAATAACAACATTGTCTGTATCTTACTATATTTAATGTGGGAAATCTGTGTGTTCATATTACTGTACTTGACATAATGTACACTGCAAGTACATTACTCATGCATGCTGTATTGGAAATTATGTCTACTAACTAAACCTTAACTATTATGTGAAAAATCAATATTGGGTACACTTTTGCCCTACTTCAGGGATATACACGATGAACAACAACTCGGGCAGCTAGCATCAGTATTGCCCTCTGGGCCAGGCGTGGTGGCGCAGGCCTGTAATCCTATCACTGGGGAGTCTGAGGCAGGATTATTGTTGTGAGTTGGAGACCAGCCTAAACTACAAAGTGAGCTTAAGGGCAGCCTGAACTTCATAGTGAGACCCTGTCTGAAAAAGACAAAAAACAAACAAATAAACAAAAAAATATTGACCTCTGGGATGAGAAAGACAAAATTCTACCATCTTATTTAAAATCTCTTATTTCTTCAGGTGTATATTTTTAATCTTTACATATCAACAATGCTTACATTAAATAAAGGTTTTTCAAATTTATCAAATTCAGTTTTTGACTTTTGGCTAAAATTATGAGGCATATGTATATTTCTTTCTTTTTTTTTTTTTTTTTTTTTTTTTGAGGAACCGGGGATTGAACTCAGGCCCTTGAACTTGGTAGGGAAGTGCTTATTGCACTGAGCCATTTCTCCAGCCCAATATATTTTAGTTTAGCATCTATGTAATGCATGCAAGGCAGATACCAATATTCTATTTCAAATAAAGAACAGGGGATTAGAAGAAGAAAAATATGCCAGTATCCCCAATTAGATTATGTGTATGAATGGACCGAATAAAATACACAGATTTTACTAAAAACAAGGAAAATATATGATCAACAAACTCTAACAAAGTAGCACACTAAGAAACAGAAGTAAATTAAAATTTATTTAGAACCACGCCTGATGGGGAATTCTAAGAACAACTTGTTAAAATCAAATTCCTAGGAAAACAATCTCAAAAGTAGCAAGAAACATATTACTACATAGAACATAAACTACATATGTTAAAATATCAATTGGGCTTTAAAAGTTTTGTAAACAGATAAGTGAATTAGAATTTAGAAAATATGGGGTGATAAATGTAGATGATGACCAGTAAAATCCAAATTAGTTTTCAAGCAGGAAATACATTAATTAAATAGATGATGTATAGGAGCTATGTTTATTCAGCTGTATATAATTTCTTTATTTTATTTATTTTTTTTACAGTTTCAAGACACGTTAACAATACAGATTCGATAAATTAATACATTGCAAACTGTTTTCATAACGTTTTGGTATTGTACAAGGTGCATACATGATATTATATTTACAGATATTATTTTAGCAGATATCTCTTATCAGTGAATTAAGAGTGTAGCTGCTTACTTATTTTTTATACCTGAATTATATCAAAAATTCAATAATTATTTTCCTAGT
>PVKA01056022.1:0-10075 GCA_004027165.1 Ctenomys sociabilis
AGGGGAGGGCCAAGCCACAGAGGAAATAGAAGTCACAAATATTCTGGAATATAACTTTCACAGAGACAAAGGACAAACTGACACTGGAATTCTGTATTACAATAAAGCTTTCTGGGTATGGTGGCACATGCCTATAATTCCAGCACTTGGGAGGCTAAGGCAAGAAGACTGCTCCAAATTGGAGGCCAGCCCTGGACTACACAGCAAGACCCAACTCAAAAAAAAAAAAAAAAAAAACCACACAAAACAAACAAAAAGATTGAGCCCTTTCCCTGCAGTCACCTGTCTATGACCATAGGAATAAAAAAAAGATTGTGAAAATGAAGAGTCCCCAGGACACTTACATATCAAACAGGCAGAAAGCACTGTCTCTGCTAGGCTCTGCTTCCCTACTTAGGATGCACCAACAATAATGGAAAACATACCCTAGAAGTAAGGCCTGGGAGACAGCTAAGTGGCATAAGCAACTAACTCCCTGTTAAGCACAAGGTCCTGAGTCTGATCCCCTGTAGTAATTTTTTCCAGTCTGGTTTATCTAAAAGGCAACAAGCAGGTACTTTTCCTGAAGTTTGTCAGTATTTGTACTTCACAGATTACCTTCCGCTCCTTCAAATCAAAGGACTTCCTCAACTAACTAGAAAATTTTCACACCCTCCTTAGGTTCTCACACATCAAAGAACTGTATGACTTGCTTAATATCCTTGAGATTGCAAAGAAAGAGAAGCAGTGACAGCAGGAGACACCTATACAAATCCAAAGATTTTAGTCTATGCAAAACTCCAAGCTCCCTATTAACTGTTGAAAATAAAGGATGAATCCTAATCCTTCTCCACAACACCAGAAGTACAATAAACTTCAGGCCCTTGAGCTTGCCAGGCAAGTACTTACTCTACTGAGCTACCTTCCCGTCCCCACAAGGAACATTTCTGATTCACTTGTACTGGGTACACTTTTTGAGAGTTCAGAAGTTACCTGAGATATATAATAACAACTGTCTTTTTTGTTGTTGTTTTGTTTTGTTTTTTTGTGGAACCAGAAATTGAACTCAGGCCCTTGTGCTTGCCAAGCAAGTGCTTACTCTACTGAGCCATCTCCCCAGCCCTATAATAACAACTTAAGAAACTTTTTTTTTTTTTTTGGCGGAACCAGGGATTGAACTCAGGCCCTTGCTCTTGCCAGGGAAGCACTTATTCCACTGAGCCATCTCCCCGGCCCCAATAATAACTTAATTCACTTAGAAATTAAGTTGGAATTAGATTCCAACTTAATTTGCTCAGAATATCAATTCCTCATTACCTCTCTAAAAACCTGAGCACAATTCATGACTTCCTGCATTTTCACTCACTATGACATCATCAATTTGGAAGCTATACAGCAGTGCTGAGGACAGAAAATAAGCCTCAATATGGACTGTACATAGCTATTTGTATTGTTTTGTTTTATTAAAAGAATCCCTGTTAGTAGTCCAGATTCCTTATCAAACCACCAAAATGAAATTAAGGGGGAATATATCTTTAAATGTCTAGTCTAACAAAAGCCACCTATTTGATAAAAAGGTCTTAACAGCCCACTACTGAAGCCACATTTAAAAAGACACAAAATCTGCTTTACATATTTATAAAACTCATTCCCCTTTACACCCCCAATAAGCTTGCACAAAGATAGTTTAGCTTGCTATAAACCAGATAATTAATAGCTGTTCAAAAAGAAAACATTTTTTGAGGTTCTACTTAATGGTTTTTATTAAAAACTGGAAACAAAACTTTTGTAAATAAGGAGGGGAAGAGGGACTGAAGAGGAAAGGGGAATGGGAAAAAAAGAAGCAAGTTATATCACATATGGATACAAATTCCCTAAGATGAATGTAGTCATTATGTGTATCAAAAATGTACCAATAATTTTTTTTTTAATGAAAAAAAGCCTTTTACTTACATTCTCCTTCTCCCTGGTAGGGAGACATGTCTCAAGTCACAGAGACATTCAATAGCAGAGCAGTAATGTTTAACCTTCAAACTGGGCCTAACTCACTCCCTGGTGTCATTTCTATGTTCATCATTTGTCAACCACCCTCTTTATGTTCTAGGACATTTCATAGACAGAGACATAGCATGAAGATAATTCTATCTCTAAATTTCATTAAGGGGGCTGGGGAGATGGAATAAGTGCTTCCCTGGCAAGCCAAGGGCCTGAGTTCAAACCCTGGTTCTGCAAAATAAATAAATAAAAATAAATTTCATTAAGAATAAAATTCATTAAGAATTGTAGGGTTATTTTGTTTTGATTTGATTTGAGACAGAGTCTCATGTAGTCCAGGCTGGGCTTGAACTCACTGTCTTGCCTCAAACTCTTGATCATCCTCCTGCCTTACCTTGAGTGCTGGGATCAAGACAAGTGCTGGATTACAACCCTACACCACCAGGATATGCCAGGACAGTGAGATACAGTTACACATCAAGAAAGGAGACTGGGCTGGGATGTAGCTCGGTAGTGAAGTGCTTGCCTAGCAATATGCAAGGCCCTGGGTTCCACCCCCAGGACTGCAAAAGCAATGAAATTAGAATGTAGATCCTACTGTCCTTCCTGGGTCTCATTTTCCTCTATGAGGTCCATTCCAGCACTAATGCCTGGAACTGAAGTTCAACAACTACATCACCCCAAATCATGAACTTAACACATATGTAACAGATGACCAACATGTGTATTATAAATTTGTTTTTGTTCAGTGCTACTGAGGATGGTATTCAGGGCCTTCTTATTGAGCTGTATTGCCCACATTAGACTCAAATTTGCAATCTTCCTGCCTCAGCGTAGGCTACCCAGCCTAAACTACATAATGAATGCTACATCACTAGTGTGTGGCACCAAATCAAAACAGTAAACTTGTAACAGTATAGCACCCAGGGGGGTGAGGAGGGGGAAATTGCTCAGTAGAATAAGCCCTTCCCTGGCAAGTGCAAGGGCCTGAGTTCAATTCCTGGTTCTGAAAAAAAAAAGGTATAGCACCCCAACAAATGGCTATTAACTCCATTACTGCTCCAGATTTTTCTTTGCTTACTATTAATTTGAGAAAAAAGCCTTCCCCCCCCCCCAGGAATGAGGATTGAACTCAGGACCTTGAACTTGCCAGGCAAGTGCTTATTCTACTGAGCTATCTCCTCAGCCCTTTCTTATCTCAATAAAGCATCAGTTATCTTTTTTGGGGAGTAGGCCAGGGTCTCAGCTGCTAAATTGCCCAGGACAGACTCAAAGTTGCAATTCTCATATATCAGGCTCCCAGAGTTCTAGGATTACAAATGTGCACCACCAAACCTGACTTGTATTTTTAAAAAGACAACCCACTTTTGGCATTTGCAGTATGCATCGAATTTTTCTCTTAAGAAACACTGGAAATTTTCCGGTGACTAAGAAGTGCTGTCATATATGAAGTAAAATTAGTCAACAAAATAATCACTTTCCAGAGTCATTATTAAAGTTGACAGTAACCACATCATGACAGAAAAGCAAAAAGGAGTTTCCCAGATCAAGTCAGGATGACATAACTTTAAGATATACCACAACAAACCTCTACCCTCTTGAAACCCTGATAACTGGACACTCCAGACAAAAACTTTCCAAACTGCTACGATTCAAAGGTGTCAATGACAGTGCAGTGGAATTCAGGGGGTTTTATCATTCCCATACCGTTCTGCAGCGAGCGCTAAATCTGGTTAGGGACCCATTATAACCACCACCACACTCGCCCTCTGAAAGACATTATTTGTATGAGAACCATTCAAACACATCCCAGCCTCTCCAGCTAGGATACTACCCTTTTCTTTACAAACGAACCTGGCCTCATAAAGGACACAAATAACTTTTCTTAAAAAGACACAGCCTCACAGTACAAACATGCCCTCTCTAGTGCCGAGGGAGTTCCTATCCCTCTTGATGTCCAAGTTCACTCCATGCCTTCATTCCTGCCCCCCAGGAGAACAGAGGCTGCAATCGGTAGGAAAACCCCGGGGCGCAGCGGATGGGCTGGGTTCTAACGGTTTTGAGGAACTGGCCTCCCTGGGATCTTGGGGCTAGGACAGAAAAAGTCACCAAGTTTTTGTTTTGCTTTTTAAAGTCTGGGTGGAATTTACTCTCACTAGGATGTAGGACGCCTCTTTCCCTCCCGTCCAACTGTTGGAGGACAAGCTTTCCTTTATTTTCTAACAAGTCCCTCGACCTCCGGTGGGCTTACCGCACACAACCCTTCCCCTTCGCGGTGGCCGCCGCCGCCGCGCCAAGGCGCAGAGGGCCGCGCGGACCCCGCGGCGGGGACACAGCCCCGAGCCGGTCCCCCGAAGCGAATGCACCGCCCAGCAGACCACATCCTCGGCTGCGGGACAAAGCGGGGAAGAGGCGGCTCCGCCGGGCTCCTCGGCCGCGGCGGACGCGAGCAAGGGGCCCGGGCTCGGCGCGCACTCACCCGACAGCTCGTCCGGCTCCAGCCCGGTCTCGGTGTCCAGCCCGCAGATGACAAAGTAGTCGGCAAAGCGACTGGGCGCCGAGCCGCCCCCGCCGCCGCCGCCGCCGCCGCCGCCGCCGCTCATGGCGCCGGGGCCGGGCCGGGCCGTGCGGCGCGGCGCGGAGCCCTGCACTGGGGCGCCCGCCCGCCTCAGCCGCCCCTCTCGCCGCCGCCGCTGCCGCTGCCGCCGCCGCCGCTACCGCGGTTCGGGCCGCCGCCCCCGCCCCTGGCCCGGTCCCTGCGGCCGCCGCGGCCGCGATGGGGCAGGGGGGCGCCGGGCCGCCCCGCGCCGCATCCTGGACGCCGTCCCCCCGCGCCGCCGGCCGAGAGCGCTGCGGCCCGAGCGAGCCTGGAGAGGGCAGACCGCGCCGGAGCGCCCCGCCGCGCCTGCGCACGCGCCGTCGGGGAGGGGGCGGCGCGGGGCGGAAAGGATGACGTGATGCTCTTCGGGCCCGGCGGGCCGCAGCTTCCCGAGGGGCCGCCGCAGCGCGGACCCGGGTTGTCCGCCGCCGGCAACCGCCTCCCCGCGGTACTGCGACTCCCTCGAGGAGCGCCGAAGTGCGGGAAGAGTGGGCAGAGCGCACGCTGGGCTCCGGGCCCCCCACCCCTCCCCTCCCCGCCAGAGGTCCGAGGGTCTTGGCCCGGCCCTGTCAGCTGGGGCGGAATTGCAGAGCCGAGCTTCGAGGCACCCCAGGCCAGTCTCCAGTGACCCTCTAGGCCCCACGCAGCGCCTTCTTTCTGCCCTCCTCCTTGCTGTCCGCACTGGGCCTTTTTCCTCATAGGGCTCAGTTTGCCCCACCTCTTGGCTGGAGAGGGTCTTGCAAGTATTTACACTTTACAAGTATTACACTTTACAAGCCTTTACAAGTAAAGGCTTAGAAAAAAGACCCTCCCCGAGGTGACTTTGAGTCTAAGAGACAAACCTAGATTACGAGCCTGTGCGGTCACTCTGTCCCCCCCTCCCCATACCCCAGCGGAGCCTTTTCTGCCGCCCCAGCCTCTCCCACCCCAGGCCACCCTCTTTTTTTCTCTCCTGGCCTCCGAAGGCCCTGCCACTTGGAAGCTCCCTTCTCTCAATGACGCTGTGAGGGATCTCCATCCATCGAGTCCTCTTCCAGTGCGTGAGGAGGGAAAGATAAGGCAGAGGAAGACTTACCTCCTGTCCTTATCCTGGGATCCTGGGATTCCTTTTCATACAGGAGCTATAGACACCTGTGTCCTTGTTGGAAGGGAGATCAGAGGACAAGAAGACAACACATTATAATGGTTATGAGCATGGACTCTAGAAATAGTGCTCAAATTTAAAGCCTCACTCTGTCATTTGCAGTGTGACCTTGGAAAAATTTCTTAACCTGTATGTGCCAGCGCCATGCTTTTTTTGTGAGTTACATAAAACCAAGGCATGAATAGGTAAAGTGGTAAGCAGATTACCTGAAACAGAGGCGCCTCTCTGTAAATGTTACAGTGTATTATTATTGTTCCAGAAAGAGGCTTGCTCAAGTTCTGCCCTGGCAAGCTGCCACTAAGGGCCACAAGGCAATTGACTTCCCAAGGATCCAGCCTGGGCTCTCCCCTGAGCAATTCTCTCAAGTTCCCTCCCGGAGTATAGCTTGGAGGTCACAGCCAACATCACTGTCAATTGAAACCATAGCACTTGTCCCGCCCTGTATTTAACTTGCCTGAACTGGTAGGAGAAAGATAGAGAGAAAAAGGTGGCTTTGCAAAACTCATTGAAAGTGTTGCCCACCCTATCCTGCATGTCAGAACAGCACTGAGGATCAGAGGGCTTAGTAGCACAGAAACTCGGCAGTCCACACAGTTGAGGCATAGAGGGGAACTTCCAGGAGATGCTCTGACCTGAGACTGAGAGGTTCAAGGTGAATTTCTCAGGTAAAAAGAGAGGGAAAGAGATACTTGATGCAACATGTGCAACAGGGATGACAGAAAAAAAATGGTATCAGGTGACAGCAATTTATGCATGAGTTCAACAAATGAAGAATTAAAAGGGACAGAACCAGTAGAAGGACAGATCAAGGAAGGCTTCAAGCCAGGTATGGTGGTGCACACCTATAATACTGAAGAGGCTGAGGCAGGAGGATTGAAGAAAGTTCAAAGCCAACCTGAACTAATATCAATCCCCCCCCCAAAAAAAGGCTTCAAATGCCAGGGTTAAAAAAATTATCCTTGCCTCATGTGGTGGCCCATATCTGTAGTCCAAGCACTGAAGAGGCTGGCTCAGGAGGATTACTTGGAGTCTGAGGCCAGCCTAGATTACATAGTGAGTTCAAAGTGAACCTGGAGTACATACTGAAACCTTTTAAAAATAAATAAATAAACATCCACACATTTTATTTAAAAAGAAATTATCTTTGCTAGACATGGAGACACACTGAAATCCCAGCATTTTAGGAGCCTGAGGCAGGAAGATCAGTCTGGGAAAGATCAGCCTGAGTCCACCCCAGGAAAATTAGGGAGGCTCTGTCTCAAAATAAAAAATAAAAAGGCTAGGGATGTAGCTCAGTGTAAAAGCACTGGGTTCAATCCCCATACAGAAAAAAAAAGAAAAGAAATCTAAGCCAAGGTGTGGCAAGATCTGACCCACATTTTAGAACAAACACTGATAACAGAGAAGAGACTTGAAAAAGAAATAAATGTCATCAAGTCCCAAGTTTAAAAGTCCAGAAACTTTTAATCCAATGTCTCCAAGGTAAACTAGTTGCTAGAAGATCTCTGACACTAACTGAACTCATAAAACACAAGTTAAAAACAAAACCATGACTATTAATTTGCCGTGGGAAATGTAGCTGCTCAGAGGCCCAGAATACCCAACTGTAAAATGATCTCCTTCCCAGTAAGAAACATGTTTGGCAGAATGATTGCTTTTTAAGACAATCAGAGAGAAAACCCAGAAGTGGATGCTCTTACAATTTGATGTTTAGATCTCCACCTCTACTATTACTGTGTAAACAGACACACTCATTAACCTCTCCGGACTGCAAATAATCATTCCTACTACTCACTAAATTGCACTGAAGAACTTGTAATTTAAAAAATTAATTCAAAAGGAACTTTCTTTTTTTTGAGATGGGCTCACTATGTAGTCCAGGCTGGCCTTGAACTCAGTATGTAGCCTGGGCTGGACTCAAACTCAAAGTGAACTTCCTGCCTCAGCCTCTTGAGTTTTGGGACTACAGGCTTGTATCACCACACTCACCTATAATTTTATATTTTTTGTTTGTTTGTTTTGGGTTTCTTTATTTTATTTATTTATTTGGTTGAACCAGGGATTGAACTCAGGCCCTTGCACTTGCCAAGGAAGTGCTTATTCTACTGAGCCATCTCATTGGCCCCCTGTTTGTTTGTTTTTGGCGGTACCAGGAATTGAACTCAGGACCTTGGACTTGCCAGGCTAGTGCTTATTCTCCTGAACTATCTCCCTGTCCCTATAATTTTAGTGAGTGGTGACTATTTCAGCATGAAGGCCATAAGAGAGCCTTAGTACGAGCGAAGAAACATAATTCTAGGAAAAAGTGGGTGAGATAGAGAAGTCCTAGAGTACCTGTGGAGCAGTGAGGAGCCTAGGTGGCTGGGACAAGTTAGGGTTGCAAAGAGATGCAGAAGAGGCAAAAGGTTGGTGGAGCTGGCAACTTCCATAGTGCATGGAATTGTGTGAGGGAGGCAGGTAATGTCAGGGGCTTTTCCCAGTCCCTCTTGTATCCTGATGTGGTGATGTGACTAATTCTCATCCAGGAAATGTGTGCACACATTCACCCATATGGTTCCTAGATCAGGGCATGTGGGAAATGAGAACTTCAAACTGGAGGTGTAGCTCAGTGGTAGAGCACTGGCCTACCGCACACAAGGCCCTGGATTTTGAAAATCTCGAAGTAATGAGAACTTTAAATGAAGTTTATCCCTTCTCTCTTCTTTGCCTTCTGTCAGGTAGTGGTACAAGATTCAGACTTCTCAGCAATGGCAGAAACAGAAGGCTCTCGGGCATGGTAACACAGGCCTGTAATCCCAGGACTTGGGAGGCTGAGGCAGGAGGATTGTTGTGAGTTCAAGACCAGCCTGAGCTACAAAGTGAGCTTAAGGCCAGCCTGAACTGCATAGTGAGACCATGTCTCAAGAAGACAAAAAAGAAAAAAAAGAAACAGAAGGCTAAGAGGCTGGATCTCTGAATGAAGTACATGAAAGAAAGGCTCCAGCTAACCAAGAGCACTCACACCACATTGCTTTGTGAACAACAAATAAATTTCCATTACGTCAAGCCACTGGAGCTGCTAGAGTTCGTTTGTTACAGCAGCTAGATTACCATCACCAAGGCAGACTAGGGGTGAGGGGACAGATCACCCAGAGCCTAGAAGACACATTATAAAGATTTTGTAGCCAGGTGTGATGGCACATACCTGTCATCCAAGCACTCTGGGAAGCTGAAGCAGGAGGATCACAAGTTAGAAACCAACTTGAACAACTTGAGGAAACCCTGCCTCAATTTTAAAATTAAAAAAAAAAAAAAAAAAATATATATATATATATATATATATATATATATATATATATATATATATATATATATATAAAAGATTTAGATAGCCAGGTACAGTGACACGTACCTATGAATCCCATGATTAGGAAGGCTGAGGCAAGAGGATCACTGTAAGTTCCAGGCTGGTCTAGGCTACATAGTAAGTTCAAGGCCAGCCTGGACTACATAACGAGAACCTGTCTCAAAAACAAACAAAAGGCCATTGGACCCGGCTTGGCTGGCGAGCCTGGCTGAGGAGCCGGAGCTTGGGCCGCAGCTGTCTCCGCGTCGGCTCCTGGTCCCTGGTTCCTCAGCGACATGGCGTGCGGGGCGACACTGAAGCGGCCTATGGAGTTCGAGGCGGCGCTGCTGAGCCCCGGTTCCCCGAAGCGACGGCGCTGCGCCCCTTTGCCCGGCCCCACTCCGGGCCTCAGGCTCCCGGACGCTGAGCCGCCGCCGACTCTACAGCAGCCCGCCCCGCCCGGCAGCGAGCGGCGCCTTCCAACTCCGGAGCAAATTTTTCAGAACATAAAGCAAGAATATAGTCGTTATCAGAGGTGGAGACATTTAGAAGTTGTTCTCAATCAGAGTGAAGGCACTTCAGAAAGCCAGCCTCACTCCTCAGCACTCACAGCACCTAGTTCTCCAGGTTCCTCCTGGATGAAGAAGGACCAGCCCAGCTTTACCCTTCGACAAGTTGGAATAATATGTGAGAGGCTCTTAAAAGACTACGAAGATAAAATTCGAGAGGAGTATGAGCAAATCCTTAATACCAAATTAGCAGAGCAGTATGAATCTTTTGTGAAATTCACACATGATCAAATTATGGGGCGATATGGGACAAGGCCAACAAGCTACGTATCCTGAAGCTTTCTTGCGTATCTGGGTACCAGGTTTGACCTCAAGAGATGGCTGCTGTACACTTTTTGCAACTGGTTTGATATCACATTTCAGCTCCAAACTTTGCATCCTGAGAACACTTAAATGTTTCTGCAGGTCCATTTTATACAACTTGAAAGACCTTTAAACTTTCTGGTTGCCACAAGCATATCTTT
>PVKA01056023.1:0-10078 GCA_004027165.1 Ctenomys sociabilis
AGAGAGAGAGGGAGGTAGAAGAGAGAGAGGGGGAGGGAGAAGAGAGAGGGAAGGAGGGAGAAGAGAGAGAGGGAGGGAGAAAAGAGAGGGAAGGAGAAGGGAGAGAGGGAGGGAGGGGAGAAGAGAGAGAGATGGATGGAGAAAAGAGAGAGGGAAGGAGGGAGAAGTGAGAGAGAGGGAGGGAGAAGAGAGAGAGAAGGAGGGAGAAGAGAGAGGGACTGAGAAGAGAGAGGTATGGAGAAGAGAGAGAGGGAGGGAGAAGAGAGAGTGGGAAGGAGGGGGAAGAGAGAGAGGGAGGGGAAGAGAGAGAGAACAAACAAGTAACAGAGTACCACCCTCCAAGAGATTAAACTTCAAGGTTAGCATCATCTTTGCTTTTCTGAAACAGACAAGGAAGGGCGTGGCTCCCAGGTACTGCCCAACAGTCAGCCAAGGATCAGAGTGGTCAGATTTAAATGGGTGCCCTCCCCACTGGCCTAGAGTTTCTAGGGATCTGCCTTCCTCCTGCTCCTGGAGTGGAGAGGAGCCATCCTCACAAAGGAACATTTCCCATATTAGTGTCACTTTCTTTGATGAAAGGGTAGCCTCTGGTCTTCTTTCCTGCGACCATTAAAAAAAAAGTGTCAAATAATCTTTATGCCAAAGAGGTCTACTTGGGGGTGGCGTGCTCTGGCCAGCTACAGCCATATTTGAGGGTGATGTGTTACGGCCCATTACCTATAATGGAGTTACAGAGTTAGAGGTCAGCAAAAGTGGTTCAGGAAGTTTCCTGATGGGTTGCACGGACCACGAGCCCTGTGGACTGTGCCTGAATCAGGATTGGACGGTGAGACTAGAGGTGCCAGCTCGCCTCAGGAACTAACTTTACAAAGGTGAATTAAAGCTGTGGGAGAGAGAGGTCAGGGGTGAATATCACACAAAGGCTGTCGCTAGGTAATACTGGGAACAAACACTTCCCTCTGAGCTGCCAAATTGAGAAAAGAGGCCAGAAGGGTGGGAGGGGCCATGACAGGGCCGGAAAGAGTTTGGGCCCAAGTTGGGGCACTGTTGCAGCTGAAGTTTGCCCAGGAGGCAAAATTGCAAGTCATCTGAGAATCCCAAAAGCCTGAGGCAGTTTTGTTCTCTGTGCCCTTTTTCTGGGACCCCACAGCACTCACTTTTTGCCCTTCATTAAGCTTGTAGAGGTCGTAAGTATGGAGAATTCAGTGGAGCTGCGTACGGAATGAGAACCCAGCTACGTGGCCGAGGTGTGCATGCAGGGATCAGAGGAGTCCTTTCTTGTGCTTGTGTCACCCAGGCATCAGGACTCCGAAGATGCTTTCCATGTCTGGGCCTGTTCTGTGCTGAGCTGTCAGCTGAGCACATCAGCTCTCAGGAAGGGCTGCACTGCTGTTCAGCCAGGCATTATTCTCCTCCTTCCCTTTCAAGGCCCCTCTGCACCCCTTGCCTACTACGTCCAGTGCTGGGTCGGGCTTCATAGGCTCTGTGTTTCTGTCCACTCAAGCAGTGCCAGCTGAATGCCTGGGCAGTCCCTGCACGGAGGCACAGCACCAGCATATGTCCCCACAGGCTACCTGGCCTCCTGCTGTAGTGGAGCCCCCACCCAGCTCTCTGTCCCCCTGCACAGAGGAACAGATTTTCTGGAGCAATTGCACACGGCTTGGCTTATTTCTGCTTGCTGTAAAGGGGGATCCAGAGCAGCACCCACCCTGCCACCGTCTGGAGGCATGTGCCTAAGGATGGCCTTGAACTCGGCACTAGAAGTCAGCCCTCTATATCCACTGATTCAGCCATACTTGCATCAGAAAATATTGGGGGAGGGTTGCGTCTATACTGAGTATGTGTTCACCTTGTGGTTACTCCTTAAACAGTACAGTATAGCAATGATATACATTGCAGTTTTATTCTATCAGGCATCACCTAGAAATGACCTAAAGTATATAGAAGTGGGAAGATACATCTCTATTGTAGAGCTCTTGCCAAGGACCTGAGTCTCAAGGAAGGAAAGAAGAGACAGAAGAAGGAAGGGACAGAAGGAGGGAGGGAAGGAGAGAGGGAGGGAGGGAAGGAGGGAGGGAGGGAAGGAGGGAGGGAAAGAGGGAGGAAAGAAAGAAGGAAGGGAGGGAAAAAGGGAAAGAGGTAAGGAAAAGGGGGAGAGAGGAAGAGAGAAAAAGGGAAAGAAAGAGAGGGAGGAAGGGAAAGAATTAAACAAAAACAAAAATATAGCATCAAAGTCTATGGGAGGATTACACAGCTTCGCTGAAAATACTGCGCTGGTTTATGTGAATGCTGTGAACACCCAAGGATTGTGTTATCCATGGGGTACCTGACCCAATCCCCCTTGGGTACCAAGAGGCAGTCATACTCTCAGAAGTTTTCCATTCTCAGTTTTGAGTTTCCCGACGACAAGCTCTATGCCAACGTGGATCTTTTCAGGAAGACCTCTGCTTTCCTGATGGGGGTCTCACTTCAGCACAACGTGTTAAGTGCAACTTGTAAGTGTAGCAGACATATGGAATGTTAGACACACCTCAGAAATCCTCAGGTGCATCGCTACCCAGCTCACTCAGGAGAAGCAGCCACACAGTGGAAAGAGTCCCAGACGTGGGAGTCTAGGTCTGCAGCCAGTAGGCTCTGTGATAGGCTGTGTGGGGCTTCTCTGTGCCTCCACTTCCTCATTTGAAAACAAGTTGGAATAGATTTTTCCTTAGATTCCTTCGAGCTCTGTCTTACTGGAATTTTTATGTGATGTGCCTTAGCAATTAAGACTCTCCAAGCTCTTATTTGCCATTGTTGCTTTGATATCACTAATGGAAACACAGTCCCCCTCAGACTGTCTTTACAGATGACCTTGTGTTTTAGGGAGCTGTCAAAGCTGTCCCTGCAGTCACTTACAGACAGCTTCACCCCTTCTGCCGGATCGTGAGGTTCTGTGCACCCCTGTACTGTCTCATTTCAGTGCCGTAAGAAGTCTACTTTTATTTATTACCCCTGGAAGTGTAGTAAAGTTCACTGTGGGGAAACCTCAGTTCTGAGGATTGAGTAAGCATTTCCCCCCATGCTTCCTCTTCTCAAACTCTTCATAAAGGTTCTGAAAGATGATTTTTAAGAATATAAATCAACAGTACAAGGAAGGGGGGGTCACATTGAAGTGAGCCCAGGGGCCAGGCTCACACCCATCTATGACAAGAACTGTGTTGTCGTCCGTCAGGAGTCACAAGAGCGCTGTCTTCCACTCCTGTTTCACACAGTCTCCTTCTGGTTCCCTGGCAGAGCCCAGGCAGATGGGCCCAAAGTGGCCGGGTGGCATTTGGGACCCACAGCTCCTGGAACAAGCAGGTGCAACACCCCTTGGAAAATCTGGCTGGCCTGTGCCTTATGTATTTAAAATACAGAAAGAAAGAACACCCCCCTGCAAACATGTGTGCAGCTTTTGTAATAAATTGCCCCTTTCTTTACTCCATGTGCATTTTTTTACTCAACACTTGTTTTGGGATTAGAGAGAGCCATAGAACATGGCCACCACCAGAAAGAAGAAAGTGTCACCTGGGAGGACACTGCCTACTGTTCCTCCAGACTCTGGCACCCAGTCTGCACTCCAGATGGCCACCTGTCTGCACCCAAAGCCTGTCTGCCCCCTGAGCCCTTAGGTGCCTCTCCAGAGAACAGCTAGGATCAGCATCCCCTGCCACCATCTGGATCCCCCCACTAGGAACCTCTGCCCCAGAACTCCTGACAAATGAAGACAAAGAAGAGAGCCCCATGAACCCGGTGAGTCGCTACCACTGACCTGAGGTAGCACTCAGCAGACATGAGGGAAAGGAGGGGAGAGAAGGAATCAGAAGGCCGAGGACTCTGCCTGCAAAACATGCTGTCACCCCTCCCAGTTTGTATCAGGAGCATGCAGACGGTGTGTAGGAGAAGAGTCAACCTCTTTGGGTCCACCCGGAGGGACACCATGAGTGCTTGAGGGTCACCTGTCCCAGGTTGTGATGGCTGGGCAGGGATTGGCAAGGCCGAGGAAGACCAAGGAGGCCAGCAGAACCTACACTGAACGTGGAACTGTGGCACTGCACCAAGACAGGCAGGCGCTGCAGCACGTCCTGCATTTGTGAAGTGGACACGAAACTACTTTTGTTTCCTGGAAGGGGCTGGAATCAACAAACAGGCACTCCTCGTATGCTGTAGATACTGTATAAATGTCATGGGTAAAGAAGTAACTAGGCACTCGTCAGATTAGGAACAGGGCAAGTTGACAAAGCATCTTTATATTAAATGATAAGAATCCCAGGAGTAAGAGTGACAATTCCCACCTTGTTCAGATGGTTTTGGTTTTCTACAGAAGATGACAGGTCTTGAAGGATGAACAGAAGCTCATCTGAGAAATAACGGCAGGACAGGCCAGGCGACAGAAACAACACGGACAGAACCAGGCAGGTAACTGTGCTTAAGGATGGCTGAGAAGTGTGGTGTCACCACGACATATGCTATGAGGTAAGGCGGCGGCAGGTAACATTGAAGAGGTTAGGTTTTCAGTGAGATTTGGACCTTTTTTCTATAAAAGCTAGAAGCCAACTAAAGGTTTCTAAACCAATGAGAACCTTTAAAATTTATTTTAAGGAAAATTATTCTAGTAGCAATGCAGGATGAAATCCAGAGCAGAGGTTCCGGTGAGAAGGAAACCAATTACAATGCTGCTGCCCTTGCAAGAGACAGCTGGTCACGGCCCAGGAGATGCTGGGATTCCGGTCAGGAGCAAACCTGGGGCACCAGACTCTGCTGACAAGCTGGCCAGGAAGGAGAAAGAAGAACCGAAGGAGGAGGCCTTCTTTGGAGGAGCACAGGGGCTCCAGTATTAGTCAGGTGGATCTGAAAGGCTTGAGGGACACCCTAAATGAACGCACTCAGGCCTGAGACGGCCACTGCCTCGGAGGCAGGGACAGAGGATGGCGATGATGCCACCAAATGAGGCTCAGAAGGACTGTAGAAGGGGAAAAGGAGGCGTGGTCAAGCACTGAGTTGGCAGGATGGGGTAGAGAAGGGAATATTAGAGAATCAAGAAAAGAGGGAGAAGACAGAAGATGTGGGAATATCTGGAACAAGAGATTGCGTAGAGAAGGAAGTTACCTAATTCCTACCTGGGGAGGCAGGCTAGCAGGCCGGCTCTGGAGGCAGAAGGCAGGCGGGGTAGAGGGGGGCCTCTGTACCTTCACAGGAGGGGCCTCCAGCCTCGTGGCTGACTTACTGCTGTCTTCTCGAGGGTCCTCAGTGCTCACGCAGAGTTAGAAGAGCTAAAACGTTCTGAACAGAGTTTGCACAGTGCCCTTGAGAACATCTCAGGCCGATGTTGAAGATGGTGATGTGGTCGGTGGACACCTGCGTTTTCCTAGGGACAGCCTCCCCCTCCTATGCTCCAGTCTTCCTTTCTTCCTCTCTTCTTCTCCCCCTGCCTCCCTCCCTTCCTCCTTGCCTTCCTTTTTGTTTCTTTACACTGGGAATTGAACCCAGGACTGAGCCACATCCCTAGCCGTGTCGAAATTTACATCTCTCCTGCCTCTGCCTCCCAAAATACTGGGATTACAGGAAAGAGGTTCTTTAAAATCTTTCTCGGAACCTCCAAGAGACAGAATTCTTCCCTCAAAATATCATAGCATTTATTGTTCTAATAGTCCCTTGAGCCACATTGCTTGCTGACTGTCTCTGTTGCCATTTTGTTAGTGAATGCTTCAAGCAGTACTATGACTCCAATCTAAATCTACTTGACCCAACACCTAGCATATGGGCTTGAATCAGAAATGTATTCAATTGAACGATTGTCCCAGCCATAAGCACAGCCGGGCACCACTGAGAGTCTTTTAAAAATAGGGCTGGGTGGTCTGGTGACTCAGATGACTCTCAGACAGCTCATCTCTTAGTCTGTAGCAAGACCACCAGCCTCCTTCTGGGGCTTCAGCTGATCTCTTCTGAAAAATCACAAAAATCATGGCACAAGGAAACCAATTTAAGGATGCCTTGTGCTGGGAAATCTGAATACAGTGCTTGCCTGGGATCTCCTTGACATGCTTTATATATTCTAATCTAATTAATATTCAAATGCCGTGAATTTGATAGCAAAATTGGAAGACTACATCACTTTTTAAGTTGAGAACAAGAAAAGGAGGTCAAAGAAAGAAAGAGAGGAGAGTGGGAGCAGCGATTACAGAGCACTCTACAGGAAAGCCCACACTGCGGTTGGGTTGCCGTCTTGGCCTGGGTTTCTGAGCTTAGTTTTCCACAGGGGCTGTTTGTTACTAGATGTTTTGCAAACAGGAGCGAAGTTCAGGGCTGCCTTAGCTCTGCTACTTCAATAATAGGAAAAACTATTGGAGAACAAGTCTTGCCCCATTCAAGCAATTCCCTGTTTAATTATATTCATTAAAGCACATGCACATTTAGAGCTTTACAAATAGCTCAGTGTGTCTGTTTTAACTGAGCTCTGAAAAATGTTTAGTGGCAAGGAAAGGAAATTCAATTAAACCTAGGTAATTCAACTCAAACTCTTAAAAGAAAAAAAAGACCTCTTAAAAGAGGAACTAAGGCCAAAGGGACCCCAAAATGTTACCCTTATTACAGGTGAAGCTATTACTGAAGAAGGTGGCTTTGGCTTTTGGAAGGTTCCTTATGCCTGACCCCAGAGAGATAGAACCACAGCCACTGTGTGCTGGCCCAGGTGAGCCGTTCTCCTGGGTAGCCCGGATGAGCCCTGTGGAATATGCCATTCCACCAAGAAGCCAGGCACCAAAGAGGGAGGGCAGGCAAAGGGGTGGGCTCTCCTTCCAAATCACCTACTAGAACTTGCTGTGGTTTCAGTGCATTCCTCAGAAGTACATGCACAGAATCTGATTCCACAATGCAGCAGTGTTGGGAAGGCAGGTGAGAAATGTTTGGGACATGGAGAGGGAGTCTTCATGGATGGATTAATACCTTTCTCCAGTGAGTGAGTTTTCTGTCTTGTGGGACCAGATTAGTTACCCTGAGAGCAAGTTGTATAAGGCTGTCCTTCCCGCATCTTCTCTCTCTTCTGCATGCACCTGCTGGCTTTCTTGTTCCCTGCCATGTGCTCAGGGGCATGAGGCCCTCGCTGGATGTGGCCCCTGATCTTAGACCTCCTCGTCTCCAGAACTATGGAACAAAATAAACTCTTTTCTTTGTAAATTACCTACTTCCAGGACTTGGGTTATAGCAACAGAAAACAAACTAAGACAGGAGCTGAATGGGTCTTAGGGCTTTTATTAACATGACTCCACAAAGAAGGCAGCATCACCAATAACAAGTCAGCCCTTTTCCTTTGTGGTAAGAGATGGATAGAAGTATTGAGGGATAAAGACCAGTCATTCTGATTGAGTGGATGTTTTTAGGAAACATTCACCTTTTTACATGGATTAAAAAATGAGCTGTTTTTCTGAAGAAGAGTGTCTCAGTTAATTTTACATGTTTCTGGGGCAAAATAAGTGACATCCAAAATGAAGGACGTAAAGGTTTATTTAGCTCACAGTTAGTGGAGGTTTCAGTCCATAGTCCACTGGCTCTCAGACAGACTGGTGCATGGAAGAGGGCAGCAGTTCATGGCAGCAGAAAACAGCAAAAGCAATGAAAGCAGCAGCAGCTGCAGGGTCTAGCAAGCCTCTCTTCATTCCTTCCAAGCTGACTGCAGACTGGAGCTCTTCCAATGAAGTGGCAGGCAGAATCCTTCCTCATTTCCCCTATATGACCTTTTTGCACTGAGTCACTCTAGGGCAGACCTTCCACATCCTAGGATGGGCCCTCCATGCCCCAGGGAGGGGCGGCCGTGCCCTAGGGCCTGGAGTCACTGAACAGAGCCAGCCATGCTTCCAACTTTTCCAGCTGACACAGTGTATCAACTATCACAAAGAAGGTAGGATTTGAGCTCCTGATAGCCATCCTAGAGACTGCACAGCACAAGGTAGGTGTAGATGGGTCTGGACTTAATGGGAGGCAGAGAGGCTGAGTGGGGAGGATTTTGGACTGGGGGAGCTGAGTTCCTGCTTTGGCTCCATATTCATGAAGGTTGGGAGTGTGTGACAGTAAAGAGCAATCCCCATATATTCCCTAACCTCTAAGGCCCACATTTCTCACATTTGAGTGTGTTAAAGATGCAGATTATTTTATGGCAACTATTTCATCATGTGAATGTATATCAAAATATTAGATTGTACACCTGCTGTATCATTTGTCTCCTGTGAAATACAAACAGAAATTAAAGAGATGCTTGGGCTTTAAGATGAATTCATGCAGGCCCCTTGAAGAAGAGGATTTGCAATAAACTACCCCTTTTCAATTTGCCATTTTGCTCCTTTGTCATGTTATGATGGAGCAGGTGACCCTCACCATGAGTAAACCAGAAGCTTTTGAGTTTCCCAAGCTCCAGAACTGTGAGCCAACACAAATCTGTTTTCTTTATAAATTGCTTAGTCCTAGTTATATAGGTAGCAGCAGAAAATAAACCAAGATAGCACCTGTAAAATGAGCAATTTTTGTCAGTTATGCATCAGTAAAGGTAAAATAAGCAAGGATTATTTTTAAAAAGCCAAATTTCAAGCTTCATCCTAGAGTTGCTGATTTCATGGCCAAGGGCAGCGATCAGGAACTTGAACTTCACTTACGCGGTCCCCATACGGTTCTGATGTGGGTCACCTGTGGACTATTGTGATTGTGTAGATCTAAAACATCCCCTAAAGTCTCTTGTGTGCAAAGATGGTGTTTTTAGAGGGTGATTGGACTATGGGGTGCCATACTCATCAGTAGATTGATCCCCTTCTAGTGGCTACGGGGTTGAGACTGGTTAGGAGAGATGCCAGCAGTGGTGTGACCTGGAGGAGTGTAGTCTTGTCCCTGGCTCTCTCCTTTCTCTCTGCTTCTCCTGCCATGGGACAAGGAGGAGCTTTCTTTGCCCTGCCTTTCCACCATGATGTTTGTGCTGGGAGGCACAGTACCATGATTACCATGGACTAAACCCTCTGAAATTATAAGCCAAAATAGACCTCTTTTCCTTTCATTTTCAGGTGTCATGTATTTTGTCTTAGTGATGGAAAAAAAGACAAATATGACCATGACATTAGAAAAACTGTGATTTTCTTTAAGCTAACAGAATAATTATTTCCCAGTGTTCCTCTGTGTCTGGGTGGTCAGCAAATGCAACAATCTATAAAATCACTTTGCAGTTTGGAGATGCTATTCAACTGCTAGTTCTGCTGGACAGTTCAGTGAGCAGAGCTCTCATTACTTCCTACGAAACCTTCTGCGTTCCCTGCTAAAACAGTCTAGGTTCTTCAGGAAGGGCATAGCATACTTGGATAGGGAGTCTTTTATGAATCCTGTATCACACTTTGCATTCTGGTTTCCACCATCTTCTTTAAATGGTTTTCTTCTTTTTCCCCAAGGGTTAGGGACTACAAATTATAGACTGACATAACGTGTCTCTGAAGAACCTCTCATCCAGCCGTGTGGGATGATTTTGGAAGGTGGAAATGTAGTTTCCTCTCTGCCACCATCACCGCTGAGATCTTGATAGTCAGTGAGGCTGTAAACCTTACAGAAGAGAGGTCTGCTGGGGACAACATAGAAAGATGAGTACCCAGGTATGAGGATGAATCTTAACTGGCTTTCTTTGTGATGTTAAACTAGCCCATTTAGCCATTGCTTCTATGCTGTTCCAGGAAAAAACATAAGCTCAAGGTGTAACAAAATGGTGGCTCACTGGAGATTCTGGGTCCCTGTCTCCAGGGGACATAGGTCATCCCAGAGTCCTCTTTTCTCACATTTCTTGTCTCTTTTTCTTCCTTGCTGGTACAGTAATCCCTGCAGGAGATTGAGGACTCACTGTGGAGGGTGCAGGAGGGATGTGGAGGGGAGTCCCTGATAATAGACACCATGGAAAGGGCCACTAAGACCCGAAGTCCCAGGCTGCCTTAGTTTCCAGTTTCCTGTGTGCTCCAGAAGACCTGGATCCAGTCCCACTGCTCTTGTGACAGATTCTCTTTGAACTGTGCTACCAGTCTTGTCATGGAAACCGTCACAC
>PVKA01056024.1:0-10076 GCA_004027165.1 Ctenomys sociabilis
GTTTGGACAGGATATTCTGTCTGTTTCTTATACTATGGATAACCAACCACCTGGAAGATAACAATGTAAAAAGTATTAATTATTGAAACTGTACTATAAATTAGCTTTAAAAAAATAAAAGAGATTGGTATACAGCTACATTCTTTTAATTCAGTGAATAGAGGTATCTGCTTTAATAGTGTTTGCAAATAGAATATCATGTCTGCACCTTGTACAACAAACAACCACTAAGAAAACAATATGAATGTATTAATTATTGAATCTGTCTCACTAATTTGATTTGAAACTATCTCATTGCTATTTGTTCTTCAATAAAACTATGAAAAAATCTTTCTTCATATATTTCTGTTTTTATTCTAAGTATTAGTTTGGGGAGTGAAGCAACTTTAGGAGAATGAAATTATGAATGGTAATTTATCTGCTAGAGACATCACTGAGTGAAAGAAACTCTCAAGAACTCAATTATTTTGGACCTTATTCCTTGCTTCAGTAATTTTTTTCTGAAATTTAATTGCTTTGAGGCCAATGATGTAGGACATGTAAAATGCAATTAACAGATGAAAAATATCTCTTATGATTTGATATTAAATAGGAGTGACAGAGTATGACATTAAAAAAATGGTATCAGAGATACACACCCTAAGTTTCACTTTAATTATGTCAATTTCAGACTTTTTGAACACTTCAGTTTCACATGCTTAATTAAATTATGCCAGGGCCAATACTTATAGATCAAAAAACTTTTGTGGAAGGCTTCAAAGACAGGTAAGATGAAAACAAATATTCCAGTATCAGCTCAGTATCAGTGGAGGAGTATCAGCTGTTAAAGTCTTTCTCACCTATAAAGATCTGTTGCTATAATAGAGATTGATCTGAACAAAATCCAAATATAAATGGCATGATTTTGAGTGCATTTTAGGACAATAGGAGGGAAAGTGGTCTGTACTAATTCCAAAACTCTTCATTCTCTACAAATAGTTTTAGGCTATCTTTTGAAGATACACAAAGCAAAAGCAGACTCAAAAATTCCTTTTCAAATACTTAAGAATTAAATAATTTTAAGAGAAAATTTAAGAACTCTATATTCATTGTCTAGGCAAGAAACTCTGAGGTCTTACTGTATTAATACTTCAGTTGTGTACTGATAGTTAGAGTTGATAGTCAAGCTCTATCTATAATACACTATGCACTAAATTCCCCGTCTATGTATTCCTTTCAATGAATTAATATATGAATCTACAGGAATTATATAAATATTTCTCTTGTCCCTGTTTATGTTAAAAATGCTTTTATTTTTCTTAGAATAAATCTTTCAGAGTTCACAGATTGTCCCTTACTTAACTCTCCCTGGAGGAAATCCATGATGAAATTACAAATAAAGATACAGAACTATGAAAGGCTTTTACATAAATTCTTATGTGAGGAACATTAGTATACTAACAGATAGGGGCATAGTGGTTAGTTCAGATTTTGAAGAGAGTATCTGAGGTTACAGAGAATACCAACTTCAGCCACTGTAATTTGGACCAATTATTTGGGTCATGGGTTTGCTTTTGGAACATTTGAACATATAGTAAAACATCTCAAGAACAAGATAAATTTGTGTTCTATGCTTGTTCAGTTTATTTACTCAGGCAACAATGAGTTAGGTAATTCTATTGATAGTAATAGTTGTTATGCAATATTATGTGGCATGTATAACATGCACACATAGGTATGCAGATGTGTGCCATAGTCTTTATTACAATGAGCAACATGATCGCCTTTAAAGATGAGAAAACAGAAAGCTCACTTTCATACAGCTGCCATGCAGCAGAGCCGAAGTTCTGGCTCAGTTCCATCTGACTCCAGATTCCAGAACACCATACCGCATGCTGAAGGAGTCCTCAGCTGTCTTTCGAGTTGAACCTCGCCTTCTCAGCTGTACAACCCTCATAATGCGGATGCTCAGAAGTGACCATGTGCCCTCTCCTTAACCGGGGAAGTAAGCCAATTCTAGCTGCACTCAGCCAACAGGTTAAAACAGTCAAAGTAAACATTGCTAAGTTATATAGTATTAAAATAATTAAAGAGGATTCTTTTATAAGCTATAATTAATAACACAGGTAGAATTTTACTGAACCTTTTATTAGTTTTTCCTGAGATAGCTCACAGTTCAAATACTATACAGTTCTTTCTTGGTCGTCACATTTTCTTTTATTAAACATGTGTAGTGCACAACAGCAGGCAGAGAAGAACACATGAAACCACGAGCACAGCTTGGAGATACAGCATCATGTGAATCCACCTGTGAAGTCATCCTCTGGGTAGAAGTACTCTGATGTCCCCTCGCCACCTTGGCAGTCACAAATCAGACCATTGTTTTAGTTTATACATTCATAGGTTAGCTTGGTCTATTCTTCAAAAAACTTTTTTTTTTGTAAATAGAATTTTCAGAACTTAAATCTTTTTGTGTGTGAATTCTATCGTTCAATGTAATCATTAAAGTCTGTTAAGTGATTGTCAGTGGTGCTTTTCAATTTTTACTGATTTTATGAATATTTCAGACTGAAAAACGTATTGTTTATAAGCATTTGACTTTTCCCCACTGTGGCTGTTATAAATAATACTATCATGAACATTTTTGTATGCCTCTTGATGTAAACATTTAACATTAGTGGATATTACCAAACACATTTGCAAAGTGGATATATTATTTTACAAGCTTCCCAGACACAAGCACACTGAGCAAGTGAGAATTTTTGTGACTCTTCCAGACCCTGACCCACATGAGCCCAGTTCCGTGAGTGTGTGGGAGAACCTTTGGCTTCTTCCCGTGCACCACGCCATCTGGAGCTCCCACCCCCAAGACCTCCAAGCCTGTGATAGACGTGAACACCCCACACTGCCCTGCCCTGCAACTCCCTGGAGCCCCAGCCCCCAAGCCCGCTGAACAAGTGACAATTTTTGTGACTCTTCTGGTCCCTGATCCATGGGAGCCTGGACTGGTCAGTGTGAGGGAGAACTTTTGGTTTCTCAGCCTATGCTGTGCCATCTGGAGCCCCCAGCCCCAAGACCTGCAAGAGCACCCGGCCTGCCCTGCAACTCGCTGGAGTTCCTGTCTCCAAGCCCACCAAGTGAGTGAGAATTTTTGTGGCTCTTCTGGTCCCTGATCTAGCCCAGCATGGCCCAGTGAGTGTGTGGGAGAGCTTTGGCACCCCACAGTGCTCCCTGGGCCAGGGGTAAATGATAGGGGAACACAGGCTCACAGTTGCCCCAGAAGGGCTACAGCAAAAAGGAGCTGAACACAATAGCTAGATCCACACCAGGCATAACTGAATAATCTCAAACTTAATAGATTGGCACCCAAATCTCATTATGTGCTAAGGCTGTAACTGCACCAAAGCTCCACACTAAAGGTCAGAGGTGAATGCTATATAAATGACAAAGACAAGGAGAAAAATGCAATCACAGGCCTCCAGCTCACCAATGTGCAGAGGATACAAGTGGCTGAAATGAATGAATTACAGAGTCAAAGCAAAGAAACAACAGCAGAAAGTTATAGAGGAACTCAGATCAGAATCAATACCTGAAATAAAAAAAGAAACTTTTTAATACATAGCATCTGAAGTAATGAATCAAATCCAGAAATGTATGAGGGAAATCCAATGCCCACCAAGAACTAGGGCAGAGAACACTATTTTAGCTGAAACATATGAAATAACAGCATCACAAGCAAAGAAACAAGAGCAGAAAGGTAAAGAGGAACTCAAAGCAGAAATAATTTCTGAAATAAAAAAATCTTTGAAATCATAGCATCCGAAGTAGAGAATCAATTCTGGGAATTTATGGAGGAAACCCAATTTGGAAAAAACTCTGCAGTAAAAGAATTAATAGCTATCTCTAAAGAAGACACTGATAAAAAATTGAGGAGATTAGAAATATAATGGATTCCTTGAATGAGCAATACAGGAAAGAGATAGATTGCACGAAGCAGAGTCAAAGAGATATAAAAGAACTTAAAATCTCAATTACAAGTCTACAAAACCATTTGAGTGAAAGTGAAGACAGAATTTCAGAGCTTAAGGATGCTGGTGCATCTAGTGAAAAGATGAGAAAGGATCTCTTAAAAACAATAAGGATGCAGGAAAAAACAATCCATCATCTGCAAGATGATGCCAAGATGAACAATGTGAGATTAATAGGCATCAATGAGAAAGGAGTAAATACAAATGATATAAAAAGAATATGGGCAGAAGTAATAGCAGAAAACTTCCCAAATATGAAGAAACAAGCTAACATTTAGGTAACTGAAGGATACAGAACGCCAAATAACTTTAACCCAAGTAAAAACACACTGAGACATATAATAGTCAAGATCCCAGAAATCCAACACAAGATCATATACTGAAAGCTGCTAGAGAAAAGAAGCAGATCACATTCAAAGGAAAACCCATAAGAATTTCAGCCGACTTCTCTACACAAATCATGAAGGCAAGGAGAGCATGGAGCAGAGTATTTCAAGCCCTCTATGAAAACAAATTCCAGCCCAGACTACTATACCCTGCAAAAATCTCAAGTTTGATGGAGAAGTTAAATACTTCCATGACAAAGAACAACTAAAGAATTTCATGATGACAAAACCATCCCTACACAGGCTACTGAAAGATGTTATAGAGGGGGACCACAATGAGCAGAACTCCATGAATGAGAACAGAAGGAACCTACTTAATAGGGCAAACAATTAAACATAAGATAAAAAGGAGTAGACAATAGCAGGTAAATAGCATGACAAGCATAAGTCAACACATCTCAGTTATAACCATCAATGTAAATGGACTCAATTCACCAATTAAGAGAAATAGACTGTCACAGTGGATTAGGAAACAAAATTCAACAATATGCTGTATAGGAGAAACACACTTAACTGAAAAAGACATTCATAGGCTTAAAGTCAAAGGATGGAAAACAATAGTACATACCCCAGCACCTCAGAAAAAAGAAGGAGTGGCAATTCTGTTCTCAGACAGTCTCAATTTCAAACCAAGAATGACCAAATGAAACAAAAAAGGCCACTATATATTGGTTAGGGGAAAAATTCAAGAGAAAGAAATAACACTCATAAATATCTATGCACCAAACACAGGAGCACCCTACTATGTAAGACAAATCTTAACAAATATGGAAAACCTAATGTCTAAGAACACAGTCTTAACAGGAGACCTTAACACCCCCTTATCTCAAAAAGATAGGTCAACCAGACAAAAAATTAGCAAAGAAGTAGCAGAACTGAACAAGAGCTTGGAACAAATGGACCTGGTGGACATATACAGAGTGTTCCACCAAATCACAGCTGAATACACATTTTTTTCAGCTGCACACAGGCCATTTTCTAAAATAGACCACATACTAGTACAGAGGTCATTCTTAAGTATATCAAAGAAAACAGAAACTATCCATGCACATTATCTGACCACAGTGCAATGAAACTGGAACTAAACAACAAAAGAAACCAGAAAACCCGATAAACCCATGGAAATGAAACAACACCCTACTCAGCAATCAATGGGTCATGGAAGAAATTCAACAATATTTACAATTCAATGAAAATTCAACCACAACTTACTGGAATTTATGGGATGCAATGAAAGCAGTTCTCTGAGGGAAAATCATAGCCATGAACTCACACATTAAGAAAACAGAATGGGAACAAATAAACACCATAATGTTGCACCTCTGACAATTAGAAAAGGAAGAGCAAACCAAACCCAGAGCCCAAAGAGGAAAGAAATCATAAAGATTAGAAATCAATTCAATTGAGATGAAGAAAACAGTTCAAAGAATCAATGAATCACAAAACTGGTTCTTTGAAAGATTAAATAAAATCTATAAGCCCCCAGTTAATCTCATCAAAAAGAGGAAAGAAAAAATTCAAATACAAGCAATAAGGAATGAAAATGGTGGAATCACACAGACCCAGTGGAAATTCAGAAGATTATCAATAGTTACTTCAAGAATCTTTATGCTCACAGAATGGAAGACACAGAAGAAATGGACAGATTCCTCGAAAGTTACAAATTACCAAAACTGAACCAAGAAGATATAACAACTCTCAGTAATCAATAACAGCCAACGAAATAGGAAACACATTAAAAAGCCTACCAACAAAGAAAAGTCCAGGTCCTGTTGGATTCACAGATGAATTCTACAAGAAATTTATAGAAGATATAATCCCTACACTCCTCAAACTCTTCAATGAAATTAAAAAGGAAGCAGTCCTCACAAAATCATTCCTGGAGGCAAGTATTATACTGATTCCAAAAACCAGGGAAAGACAAAACTAAGAAGAGAACTACAGGCCAATCTCCCTCATGAACATAGATGCAAAAATCCTCAATAAATTCCTAGCAAATAGAATACAGCAAATCATCAAGAAGATCATACACCTTGACCAGGTAGGATTCATCCCAGGGATGCAAGGATGGTTCAATACTCGAAGATCTATAAATGTAATACACGACATTAATGGACTGAAATCTAAAAACCACATGATCATCTCAATTCACGAAGAAAAAGCTTTTGACAAAGTCCAACACTCATTCACATTCAAAGCCCTACAGAAAATTGGAATAGATGGACTCTACCTCAGTTTGATAAAAGCCATATATGACAACCCAATGGTTAATATAATTCTAAATGGGGAAAAACTGATATCTTTTTCTCTTAAATCTGGTACAAGACAAGGATGTCCTCTAACACCCCTCCTATTTATTCAATATCATTTTGGAATCATTAGCTATAGCCATTACAAAAGAGGGAGAAATAAAAGGAATAAGAATAGGTAAAGAAGAAGTTAACATCACTATTTGCAGATGACATGATACTTTACTTGGAAGACCCAAAAAACTTCACCAAGAAGTTACTAGAATTGATACATAAATTCAGTAGCATAGCAGGATACAAAGTCAATACTCAAAAGTGAATAGCATTCCTCCACAGATAAACACACTGAGAGGGAAACTATAGATACAATACCTTTTACAATAGCACTGCAGAAAATGAAATACTTTGGAATTCACTTAACCAAGGAAGTCAAAGATCTTTTCATAGAAAATTACAGCACTGTAAGAAAAGAGATCGCAGATATTCCCTGCTCTTGGATAGGAAGAACTAACATTGTGAAGATGGCCATACTCAAAAAAAAAAAAAAATTTTTTTTTTGTCTTTTTGAGACAGGGTCTCACCATGCAGTTCAGGCTGACCTTAAGCTCACTTTGTAGCTCAGGCTGGTCTCGAACTCACAACAATCCTCCTGCCTCAGCCTCCCAAGTGCTGGGATTACAGGCATGTGCCACCACGCCCAGCTTTTTTTTTCTTTGACGGGGTCTCACTATGCAGCCCACATTCACAGTGATCCTCCTGCTTCCTGCCTCCCTAGGGCTGGGATTACAGGCGCATTCCACCACGCCCAGACTCCATCTCCTGGCTCAGCACACCCAAAGGCGGGGCCAGTGTAGCATGCGGAACCAGGAATTGAACCCTGGCTGCTGCACTTACCTAAGCAAGCGCTTAGTCTGCTGAGCTATACCGCCGGCCCTCCAAAAATTGTTGTACAGATTTAATGCACTCCCTATCAAACTACCACCAAAATACCTCCCAGACCTAGAGAAATGGTTCCTAAAATTTATTTGGAACCAGAAAAGACCTAGAATAGCAAAAGCAATTCTGGCCAACAAAGACAAGACAGGAGACATCACAATTCCTGACTTGAAATTATACTATAAAGCCACTGTGATAAAATTAACATGGTATTGGCAACAAAATAGACCTGAAGATCAATGGAATAGATTAGAAGATGCAGAGGCCTCTAAGAACACACTCAGCCACCTGATCTTTGACAAAGGGTCTAAATATGGTTACTGGAAGAAAGATAGCGTCTTTAACTGGAAAAACTGCCTTTCTACATGCTGAAAACTAAAACTTGACCCAGGTCTATCACCATGACTAAAGTCAAAATGAATTAAAGATTTAAACATTAAAATAGAAACACTCAATCTCCTGGAAGAGAAAGTAGGAGGAACTCTGGAAGACATAGGGGTAGGCAGAGAGTTCATGAACAAACATGTATTCACATGGGAAACATTTGAAAGAATCAACAACTGGGACCAATTCTTCTTGAGTTTCTGCACATCAAAAGAAATTGTCAACAAAGTGAAAAGACAACCCACAAATTTCAAAAAAATCTTAACTAATAAGCACCCAGACAAAGAATTTATAAAGAACTAAGATATATTAGGTCCCTCATATTTAAAGACACAATCCAGAAATGGGCATCTGAGATGAATACACACTTCTCAGAGGACAAAATTAAAGAAGTGAATAAATATAGGAAAAAATGCTTCATATCACTAGCTATTTGTGAAATGCAAATTAAAACAACAATGAGATACCATCTCACTCCAGAAAAAATGGCTGTCATAAAGAAAACAACCAACAACAAATGTTGGACAGGATGTGGGGAAAAGGGAATACTTCTCCACTGCTGGTGGGAATGTAGACTGGTGCATCCTTTGTGGAGATCAGTGTGGAGACTACTCTAAAGAATAGGACTGGAAATCCCATTCAAGCCGGCTATCCCCCTACTGGGAATTTTCCCAGAGGAACTAAAAACATTGTATCATAGTGACATATGTGTACCAATGTTTATAGAGCACAATTTATGATAGCAAAATCTTGGAAACAACCAGGATGCTCATCACATGAGGAATAATTGAAAAAGAAGTGGTATTTCCATATACTGGAGTATTACTCAGATATAAAGAATGATAAATTTGAAGCATTTATATTGAAGCAGATGCCACTTGAACATATACTCATAAGTGAAATAAACCAGACACACATGTGCAAATATCGTATAGTCTCCCTAGTATAAGAAATCAAAAGAGGAAATATAAATAGAAAAGTATAACAACAACTAAAAATAATTTAGTCGGATAGTGAGGGTAAACTGAACTACATATGTTACAGGGTACTAAACAGCTTCTCTTCTGGATGGTTAACAACCTAAGATTGCAGATCAAAAATTGGAGAAATGGAAGGGCTGCAAGGTCAGCCAACATTTTGGCCCTAACCTTTCAAGGTCAGTGAAGACTCAGGACATAGGAAAACCTGTACTGTAACATCATGGAACTCATTTGTACCCCAAATTTTCTTATCAAAGAGATTATAGAGCCACAGAGGAATGCGACTGATGATGTATAGTGTGCCTAAGGAGAGCCACATGGAGAGAAAACTTTCTCTCAGGCTTTCACAGAGAGCAAACTGGTCAAGCAATGGCCATGACCCATCCACATGGCTGACACTGACAAAGGATCTATAGAGTGAAGTGCAGGGTTACAGGATAAACCCAGCGGGGACTTGACTGACTTCATCAGATACAAAAGTTACATTGTTTGTTTTATAGGTCTTTCTTTATCTCGTTGTTAATCATATAGCAGAAAAATATGAAAATGAAGTGTATAAAATAAGGCCATAATAATAAGCTGAGCTGTAAATGGCTCTAGTCAACAACTTCTATGTATAACCCACTATTAATGTGGACTGCTGTACTATGTTGGGTTGTTTCGCTGAATTTAAGCTCCTATAATAATTGATTGACAATAGAATACCCATCTTTGACAGGACTAAACCAAAAAAAGGGGATAAAAAGGAAGAACCATTCTGTGTGCATATAAACAGTACAGTTAAGATAAATATGCAGTACTTCTGCACAATTCTATGAGAAGAAAGATTTGCACTAATAGCATTTGGACAGGGCATCCTGTCAGCTTCTGGTACTATGGATAACCACTAGGAAGATAATAACGTAAAAAGTATTAATTATTGAAACTGTACTATAAATCAGCTTTAAAAAATAAAAAAGATAAATATACAACTACATTCTCTTAATTCATTGGTTAGAGGCATCTGCTCTAGTAGTGTTTGTAAATAGGATATCATATATGCACCTTGTACAACAACAAACCACTATGAAAACAATATGCAATGTATTAATTATTGAATCTGTCCTGCTAATTTTATTTGAAACTGTCTCATTG
>PVKA01056025.1:0-10076 GCA_004027165.1 Ctenomys sociabilis
ACTGTAGTATACTTTCTTTCTGTTCCTGTTTTTTCAGATTTTAATTTTTATTAGTATGTGTTGGCAGTTCATAATTGCATTCATGATGAGGAGTTGGTACATGTGTGTAACACATCTTAATTCTTCTTTAATTTTATAAAGAGTACAAAATAGTATTAAACAGAAAAATTATAAGTGATACGGAATTTTACTTAACAAAATAGTATGAAGTTCACAGTATTTGTTGTAATGCATAGTGTTGTCTTCCAACCAGTTATATACATGCAAAATTGGAAGAAGAAAACAAAAGAAAGAAATACATAAGAAATTAAGAGGAGCAGGGCTAGGGAGATAGCTCAGTGGTCTGAGTGCCTGCCTGGCAAATGCAAGGACCTGGGTTCAATCCCCAGTACTCCACTGAAACTAGGTGTGATGGTACATGCCTATAATCCCAGGGCTGGGGAGGCTGAGACAGGAGGATCACTATGAGACCGAGCTGAGTAACAAGACCCTATATCAAATAAATAATTTTTTTAAAAAAAGGAATGAGAGGGCCTGCCTGATAGCTCAGTGGACTAAAGTGCCTGCATAAGCAGACAGCAGCAGCAGGGGTTTGATCCCCAGTGTGCCCTGCTGGCCCCAACCGGGAGCATGCTGAGATGGTGACTGAGACTGGGCATGGTGGTGCGAGCCTAGAATACTAGCACTTGGGAGGCTGAACGCAGGTGGGTCACTACAAGTCTGATCTATGTGGTGAGACCCTGCAGATCCTGCAGACCCTGTCTTAAATACAGGGAGAAGAAAGAAAGAGAATAAGAGGAGAAACAATTGAAAAGAGGAGAAAAAACAAATTCAGCATTATCTGCTCCTTTCCATAGAACAGGTAAAATCCACAGTACAGTTGTATAAACCATCCTGGTTACATACATAGACATCCCTTTCCCCCACTCCAACTCCTTATCTTTAATGTCCCCTTCACTTCCTTCTCTTTCCCCTTTTTCTTGTTTTATTTCTGACATTTTGTTCAAAATATAGGAGCGATTATGCATTTTCACTGAATGTTCTATCGTGAGAATTTCATCAATGCCTGTCCTGTGAGAACAAGGTGTTTACTAGCTGCATGGTGTTCTCTTACTGGTGGCTCACATTATCAGTGGTTGCTCTGCTGAACACTTAAGATATTTTCTATTATTAATTCTTATAAATAATGCTACAGTAAGCATCTCAGTATATAAACATTAGTCTATATCACCTCAATTCATGACATGTAATTCTTAGAATGAAGAATATAAATATTTTTAAGATTTTATATTTAATGATAAATTGTTTTCAAAAAATATTTTTACCTATGTAAACAATTGTTAGCAGTACATGAGAGCATTTGTTTTCCTACATATGTACCTAGAGTTAAGTACTTTTTAAATCTTCGCTTCAGGCCCCAGTTTCAGAAGCAAATAGAACAGTAGAATTCCATTCTATTAATCATTTCTGTTACTTGAAAGTTTGGAAGTTTTCAGTCTATTTTTCACTAATGTGTATTTCTTAGAGTTACCTGTACATTTGCTTATTTTTCTCTTGTTGCAAAGCATATATTATTTTGTATTTTAAAAGCTCTAGGGTGGAAGGTGTAGCTCAGTGGTGGAGAACTTGCTTAGCAAGAACTTTTAGCAAGAGCTTGTCTCAAAACAAAACAAAATACAGAAAGAAAGATAGAAATAAAAAGCTTTTAATTATATGTGATTATTGGTTTAGTGTTTTTCAAATTTTACATATGGTATTTTGATCAGGAATGGTTTTATTTTTATATAATTAAATCTAGTCTTTCTTTTTTAAATCTGTATACATAATTTTTATGCATTACGTTTTTTGAATTCAGTCAAAATGAGGTTTGAACTTAGGGCCTTCGTGGTCCTTGGGTCTCTATAGGGCATCTTGGACGCCCCCCCAAAATGGAGAATGATGTAAAATTTTCAGTTTCAGGGCTGGGGAGATGGCTCAGTAGAATAAGCACGTCCCTGGCAAATACAAGGGCCTGAGTTCAATCCCTAGTTCCATCAAAAAAAAAAAAATCAGTTTCAGAGATACTTATTTTTTTAAATAATTTTATTGAGAAACAAATAGCAATGAGACAGTTTCAAAACCAATTAATAGGACAGTTTCAATAATTAATACATTGCATATTTTTGTCTTCGTAGAGGTTATTCATAGTACAAGATGCAGATACAATATCCTGTCCACAAACACTATTAGAACAAATCGTTCTATTCATTGAATTAAGCAAAAATAGCTATCCTAACTATTTTAAACATACAGATACAGAATGGTTGTTCATTTGAATTCCCTTTTGTTATTATTTTTTAAATTTATTTATTTTTTACTTTATTGAAGTATAAATATCAATAAGACACTTTTAAGACACATTAACAGGATGGATTCGATAAATTAATACATTGCAAAGTGTTTCCATGATATTTTGTTATCATACAAGGTGCATGCATGATATTATACTTACAGACATTATTATAGCAGATGTCTCTTATCAGTAAATTAAGAGAGTATAGCTGTTTATGTATCTTATTATTTATGCCTGAATTATGTCACAGCTTCAATAATTAATAATTTCTACCTTGTCATTTTCCTAGTGGTTGTCCATAGTATTAGAAGCTGACATAATATCCTGTCCAGCCACCATTAGTGCAAATCTTGTCTCTCATAGAATTATGTAGAAACACGGCGTATCTATCCCAACTGTACTATCCATACACACACATCATGATTCTTCCTTTCTATACCCCTTCCTTGGTCTACACCTGTCGAAGATGGACACTTCATTGTCATTCAACCAATTTAGGTGCCTGGATTCGATGACACAATCCAACACAGTCCACCATTCCATAATAGTGAGTTATCTGAAGAAGTTGTCAACCATAGCCATTTACAGATCAACTTATTATTATGGGTCTGTGTTGTATACCTCATTTTTATACTTTTCTGCTGGATGGTTAAGACCTAGATAGAGCAAGATCTATATATCCAAAACATGTAGCTTTTGTTTCTGATGAGGTCAGTGAAGTCCCCTCAGGGTTTATCTTGTAGTCCTATACATTATTCTGTAGATCCTTTGTCTGTGTCATCCATGTGGATGAGTCATGAACAATGCTTGACCAGTTTGCTCTGTGAGAGTCTGAGAGAACGTTTTCTCTCCATGTGATTCTCCCCAGGCAAACTATAGAACTTTGATCTCTCTCCTCTGTGGCTCCATAATCTCCTTGTTCAGAAAATTTGGAGCTCAACTGAGTTTCATGATGTTGCAGTATAGGTTCGCTTATGTCCTGAGTCTTCACTGACCTTGAAAGGCTAGAGCCAAAATGTTGGCTGGCCTTGTGGCTCTTCTATTTCTCCAACTTTGATCTGGGAACTTAGGTTGTTAACCATCCAGAAGAAAAACTAATTAGAACCCTGCAGCATATGCCATTCACTTTGCCTTATCTGACTCAACTGTTTTTAGTTCTTGTTGTACATTTCTATTTGTATTTCTTCTTTCCACATCTTATACTAGGGAGACTATATGATATTTACATGTGTTTATTTCACTTATGAGTATATGTTCAAGTGTCATCCACTTCAGAATAAATGCTTCAAGCTTATTCATTCTTAATAGCTGAGTAATACTCCATTATATAGAAATGCCACATCTTTTTCAACCATTCCTCATGAGATGGTTGTTTCCTAGATATTGCTATCATACATTGTGCTGCTATAAACATAGGTACACATATATGATACAATGTTTTCAGTTCCTCTGGGAAAATTCCCAGTAGGGTGATAGCTGGCTTGAATGGGATTTCTAGTCCTACTCTTTTGAGCAGTCTCCACACTGACCTCCACAATGGTTGTACCAGTCTACATTTCCACCAGCAGTGGAGAAGTGTTCCCTTTTCCCCACATTCTCCCCAACATTTGTTGTTGGTTGGTTTCCTTATGATAGCCATTCTTTCTGGAGTGAGATGGTATCTCAGTGTAGTTTTTATTTGCATTTCACGAATGGCTAGGGATGTGGAGCATTTTTTCATATATTTATTCGCTTGTTTAATTTTATCCTCTGAGAAGTGTGTATTCATCTCAGATGCCCATTTCTGAATTGGGTCTTTAAATTTGAGGACCCTGTTATATCTTAGTTCTTTATATATTCTAGACAGCAGACCTTTGTCTGATTGCTTATTAGTTAGGATTTTTAAAAAATTTGTGGGTTGTCTTTTCAGTCTATTGACAATTTCTCCTCAGTATTGTGATTACAAGCATGTGGCATCACACCCAGTTTCAGTGTTTGGCACCGCTCACCCAGGGCTTTAGGGCTGGCATGGCATGCAGTACTGGGGATTGATCCTGGGTTTTTGTGTTTGCCAGGCAGGCACTTAGACTGCCAACCTATCTTCCAGACTCCAGTTTCAGAGATTGTTCATGTGCTTTTATAAATAACTGCCCATGAAAAGAAGGATCCATTTCTCTCATTTTTTTCTCCTCCTTATTACTCATATTGCAAAACAAATTCTCTGAGAAATAAATGTTGGGACTAAACCTAAGAAAGGATCTTGTGATTCTGTGCCTCTTCTTTGATGGAAAAAATAATAACAATAAAACATATGGTCTGTTTTTTAAAATGGAACATTTACTGAGCTGGGAAAAATTGAAACAAGACACTAGTAAAATCTGAGCATAAGCTTGCTTCATTTATTTTTTAAATTGAGAATGGGTGTGTCAATCACAAGGAAACCTGAGCCAATTAAAATAAAGAAGTTATGACCATCTGAACTTTGCTTCCTAAAGAGAAACCTTTTAGAATAAGGACAAAATGGCTAGAAGTGGATTCTATTTACTGTCTTTTAAGCAGAACACAGGCATCATCGACTCTACGACGGGCTTCACCTCCCAAGTACATGGTCTCAAAAGGCCTGCCTGCAGCAGTAGGCACCACACACCTATGCAGCACGCAACATTTGGGATCAGCTGTCAGGACTGAGGGGAGACTTTTTCATCTAAGAGTCATACTTTAAAAATCAATCTCACCAAAGCCTTTGCTGGCATCACAAGCCACGCTGCGGCTGAGTCTACTCAGCCTCATCATTCCAACATGGTGCTGGTGACTTCCAGATCATATGTTCTCCTACGCTGATAGAGTCTTCCAGTCCCTGCTCAATTTGTCTTGGGAAATGTCTGTACTGGTTCACAGAAAATTCTGGGAAACTGTGAGTCATGACAACACATCTCCATTCCCAGATAGCATCTCAGAGAGCCCAGCCTCATAGGAAGAGCCAGATGATGCACCTCACTAGCAAGGCTGGGTGCTCTGCTGACAACTCTGCCCTCAGTGAGGGCAACTATCAGTCAATGCACATTTATTACATGGATGAGTGGGGGGTGGGGATGGATGGATGGATGAATAGATGGATGGATGGATGGATGGATGAGTAAAGATGCCTTTTGTTTTGTTTTTACTGGTTTTTTTTTTTTTTCGCACTAGGGATCAAACTCAGGACCTTGTGCTTGCCAGGCAAGCACTTATTCCACTGAGCTATCTTCCCAGCCTAGATGGATGGATGGGTGGATAGGTGGTGGATGGATGAATGGATGGATGGATGGATGGATGGATGGATGGATGGATGAGTGGGTGGATGAATAGATAGGATGGATGGATGAGTGGGTGGATTAGTGGATGGAGAAACATGAAAAGAATCCCAGATAATGGACTAGAAGTCAATATCAGTCAACTTCATGATTTTTGTTATAGTTGATACATAATGTCAATTTGTGAAGTCCAGCCACTTAACTGAGTAACTCAGCAGCTCTGAAACTTGGGGTGAAAAGGATATGCCCTTATCACTCTAGGATGTTGTTCATTGTGTCAACTTGAGAAGTTCAAAAGTTCAACTACATAATTTAGCAAGGAGCAAGGGTTCTTACTTTGGAAACCTTCTCAGCTTGTGGAAAAAGGGGATGCATAGATAGTGTGGGTGCAGGCAGATAGCTGATATACAATATAAAAAAGAGGCTCTCCCTACCCCCTTGCTGATTTTGCTGTCTTCTGTGGCCTTGAACTGTGCTCTTGTGCCGTGAAACCTGACTCAGAGCCAGCTGATTATGGACTGAAACCTCCACAAACTTTAAGCTAAATAAACCTTTCCCTCTTTAATCTGGTTAGCAGGTATTTTGTCTTGGCAAAGAGAGGAAAGTAACAAGGACAATCTTGGAAGTTAGAAAAATTCTTACATTCCTTGAATATGCATGCACTTCCTTTCACCTATTTACCCAGAACAATCTGAGTATTTTTTAAAATGTAAGTGATGAGCAGATTATATCTTTGTCTTTTGGGGCTGAAGTTTAGCCTGGTAATTTTTCTCTAGGTAAGTAAATAAGAATAGGATAAAGTGGGGGAGAGAGAGAGAGAACTACATATGAAAGGATTATACATGGGCGCCAGCATGCAGATGTTTCCCCATTAAAAACAATCACTAGAGCCAGGTATGGTGGTGAGCACCTCTAATCCCAGCACCCTGGGATGCAAGAAAACTGCAAGTTGGAGCCAAGTCTGCTCTACTTAGCAATTTAGAGATTTGTGAGATTTTTGTCTCAAAATTCAAAATAAAGGAATGGGGCTGCTATTAAATGCAAAGACCTTGGGTTCAATCCCCGTACCACCAGAAAATAAAAAAATAAAATAATGAAGCAAGCAAGCAAGCAAACAAGCATGCACAATAGTCCAGAAAGACTGAGGTGTCTCATTTTTTTTCACATTTATTGAGCTGTGTTCTCATGAAACCAATTTTCCTGAGGAATAACTCAGGAGGAGGAATAGGCCACAGCTGAACTCCCTTCGCACCCTAGAACTACATAAACCTGGGGACTGCTCCTCTTTTCAAGACATGGACATGAGCAAAGAGGAAGTCCGTGGGGGAGAACCTCCACTTTATTTAAATTACTTGCATTTTCTTCTGTATACAGTGACCCCCTCAGTTATATATATATATATATATATATATATATATATATATATATATATATATATATATATATATATATATATATAAAATGGTGGCCATTACCAAGACATCATGAAAACAGAAACTTCAGCAAGAAAGCAAACCTCATTCATTTACCAGGAAAGCTTGATCAAAATCAGAGAAAATTTCCTGGCCTTAACATTTATTTATCTTTTCAGTACTGGAGATGGAACCTAACAGATCTCTAACACTGAACTACATCCCCAGTACTTTTTGAGACAACCTTCCTAAGTGGCCCAGTCTAGACCAGAACTTGCAATCCTCCTGCCTCATCCTCTCTCATTACCAGGATTATAGGCATGCACTGCCTAGAACTTTAAAAAGAAAGATGACAATGTCAAATAGCAGAAAACTGCATAACAGAGGGTTCAGTGAGGTCCATTTAAGTAAACTAGGAATAAGATATGTACTTATACTTAAAATTGCTGGGGACCTTCCTGCCTCTTCCTCCTGAGAAGCTGGACATATGATCTTTAAAGAAACACAGGCCAGCTTCAATTCAGTTGCTGCTAGGTAATCACATGGAAAGTATCTGAATGTAAATGAAATGGTACCAGAGACTGAGGGCCCTCACTTTATCCATAAAACTCCCACATGCAGCCAACCCTGGTAACCCACTTGCACAGCCACATTTTGTTGGCTTGATGAGGCTAATGTTTTACCTCAGCCTGGTGCCTTCCATGATTCTCAAGCTCCGCGCTGCTCTTTTATTTGTTAATTTTTATTTTTCTATTATTGAAGTATAAATTTCAATGAGACAGTTTTAAGACACCTTGACAAGATGGATTTCATAAATTAATACATTGCAAACTGTTTTCATAATGTTTTGGTATCATAGAAGGTGCATACATGATATTATACTTACAGACATTATTATACCGTATGTCTCTTATCAGTAAATTTAAGAGAGTGTAGCTGTTTGCGTATCTTATTTTTTATACCTGAATTACATCAAAGATTCAATAATTAATACATTCTACCTTGTTATTTTCCTAGTGATTGTCCATAGAACTAGAAGCCGACATAATATCCTGTCCAGCCACCATTAGTGCAAATCTTGCACTAATAATTCTCATAGAATTATGGAGAAGCATGGCATTATCTATCCCAACTGCACTGTCCATACACACACATCATGATTCTTCCTTTCTATACCCCTTCCTTTGTCTATACCTGTCAAAGATGGGCACTCCATTGTCACTCAACTAATTTAGGTGCCTGAACTCGACAACACAATCCAACACAGTAAAGCATTCTACAACAATAGTGAGTTATCCAAAGAAGTTGTTAACCATAGCCCTTTACAGCTCAAATTATTATTATGGCCCCACTGTGTATACTTCATTTTTATACTTTTCTGCTGGATGGTTAAGACCTAGATAGAGCAAGACTTATATACCAACACATATACTTTATCTTTCTTATGAGGTCAGTGAAGTTCCCTCAGGGTTTATCTTCTAGTCCTGTACATTATTCTGTAGATCCTTTGTGTCACCCATGTGGATGAGTCACGGCCAATGCTTGACCAGTTTGCTCTCTGTGAGAGCCTGAGAGAAAGTTTTCTCTTCATGTCACTCTCCCCAGGCACACTATAGAACTTCAGTCTCTTTCCTCTGTGGCTCCATAATCTCCTTGTTCAGAAACTTTGGAGCTCACCTGAGTTTCATGATGTTGCAGTACAGGTTCTCCTATGTCCTATGTCCTGAGTCTTCGCTGATCTTGAAAGGCTAGGGCCAAAATGTTGGCTGGCCTTGTGGCTCTTCTATTTCTCCAACTCTGACTTGTGATCTTAGGTTGTTAACCATCCAGAAGAAAAGCTGATTAGTATCCTGCAGCATATGCCATTCACTTTGCCTTATCTGACTCAATTGTTTTTAGTTGTTGTTGTACGTTTCCATTTGTATTTCTGCTTTTCGCTTGTTATACTAGGGAGACTATACTATATTTACACATGTGTGTCTGGTTTATTTCACTTATGAGTATATGTTCAAGTGTCATCCACTTCAGAATAAATGCTTCAAGCTTATTAATTCTTTTTTTTTATTGAAATACAAACGTCGATCAGACAGTTTCAAGACCCCTTAACCATACAGATTCGATGAATTAATACATTGCAAACTGTTTTCACAAAGTTTTGGTATTGTACAAGGTGCATACATGATATTATATTTACAGATATTATTTTATCAGATATCTCTTAGCAGTGAATTAAGAGTGTAGCTGCTTACTTATCTTATTTTTTATACCTCAATTATATCAAAAATTCAATAATTATTTTCCTAGTGGATGACCGTAGTACTAGAAGCCAACATAATAATCTGTCCAACCACCATTAGTGTAGATCTTGCCTCTCATAGAATTATGTAGAAGCACAGCGTTATCTATCCCAACTGTACTTTCTATACACACACATCATGATTTTTTCTTTCTACCCCCCTTCCTCTGTCTACACCTGTCAAAAGTGGGCACTCCATTGACATTCAACTAACTTAGGTGCCTGAACTCAACACCACAATCCAACACAGTCCAGCATTCTACAACCATAGTGAGTTATTCAAAGAAATTGTCGACCATAGCCATTTACAGCTCAGCTTAATATTATGGGCTCATGATTTAAACTTCATTTTTATATTTTTCTGCTGGATGGTTAAGACCTAGATAGAGCAAGACTTATATACCAACACATGAACTTTATATTTCCTATGTGGTCAGTGAAGTCCTCTCAGGGTTTATCATGTAGTCCTGTACATTATTCTGTAGTTCCTTAGTCTGTGTCATCCATGTGGATGAGTCACGGCCAATGCTTGACCAGTTTGCTCTCTGTGAGAGCTTGAGAGAACATTTTCTCTTCATGTGACTCTCCCCAGGCACACTTTAGAACTTCAATCTCTTTCCTCTGTGGCTCCATAATCTCCTTGTTCAGAAAATTTGGAGCTCACCTGAGTTTCATGATGTTGCAGTACAGGTTCTCCTATGTCCTGAGTCTTCGCTGACCTTGAAAGGCTAGGGCCAAAATGTTGGCTGGCCTTGTGGCTCTTC
>PVKA01056026.1:0-10075 GCA_004027165.1 Ctenomys sociabilis
ATAATTCTATGAGAGGCAAGATTTGCACTAATGGTGGTTGGACAGGGTATTATGTCAGCTTCTATTGCTATGGGCAACCACTAGGAAAATATCAAACTAGAAAGTATTAATTATTGAATCTTTGATGTAATTCAGGTATAAAAAATAAGATACGCAAAGAGCTACACTCTATTTACTGATAAGAAACATACAGTGTAATAATGTCTGTAAGTGTAATATCATGTATGCACCTTCTATGATAGCAAAACATTATGAAAACAGTTTGCAATGTATTAATTTATCAAATCCATCTTGTCAAGGTATCTTAAAACTATCTCATTGATTTGTACTTCAATAAAACAAAAATTTAAAAAATAAAATAAAAATAAAAATCACCCATAAAAAATTATAATCATCAATGTAAATGGACTCAATTTACCAATTCAACAGAGTGGATCAGGAAGCAAAATCCAACAATATGCTGTATCATTTATCAATTGATTGGCTTATCTTTATTGTTTTGTCCAGCTGGTAATTTCAATAGTTCCATGAGAGCTCAGGAGATGGCTTGGTAGAATAAACACATCCCTGGCAAGCACAAGGGTCTGAGTTCAATCCCTGGTTCCACCAAAAAAAGAGTTCTATGGTTGGTTCCTCAGTAACACAATTGTTGTCATGACTGATAATTATTTGCCTGCTTTATGGCTTATTGACGTAGAAATAAATTTTCTGCAAGATTAAAATTAAATGTAGATACTGCCAAAGTCCTTATCAATTTGAATGTGGGGAAATTAAGAGAAATCATGTACTATAAAAGAAAAGGTATCTATACTATACATCTTAGCTTTGGAATTCTGTTATAAAATAAATGTGTATACATTGTTCTCAAATTATGTCAAAACACATGAGGACAAGTGAGCAGAAACTTACTTTAAATTACAGTAACAGAGAAGCACGGCCCCTCAACAAGTTCTAAATCTTGAATCAGTTTACAAACCCCCAGTCACTTAAATGAAGAGGAGTAGTAAGAATTGTGAAGTCTTCCTGTCTATTTCACTTTTGGGAACACCATGACTAATCAGCCAACACCATAGATTTATAGGTGTCAGACCATTCTGATCATTGTTCTTGCACTGTCCCTTACAGTGTGTGCACCATGCCTTTGGTAATTAAGTTCTGCCACTTGACCACTGTCTCTCCCAGATCCAGGTATTCCCATTGCCCTTAAGTTTTCCAGTTGAGTAGCCACTGTTTCCACTATAAGGCATGGCATACACAGACCAATGACAGGGCTTTTCAGAGATGCTGGTGCTCTTGTCATGAATTTGTTTCTCAAGATGCTAGTTGAAAGGTTCATTTTCTGAATCATCTCAGTGTGGAAAATCAGGTTTGCTCCTGACAAATCCATTTCACCAGTCACATTTCCATGAGCTTTTGAATTTCCTCATCAACAGTAAATTATGGAATATCAGGCATTCCTAATTCACAGTGGGCTATCTTTTGATCACACTTCTGCCAACCAGCCAAATAGACTATTAATACCTCATTCACTCCATTAACTGAAATATTAAATTCGGAATCCCTACTTAGTAGATCCATATCAACAAACTCACCCTGACCCAGGTGGATGTTTTTGCCACCATTACCTCATGTCCATAGAATCCATTCCCACACTTGCTCATTGGGCCTCTGCTTACAAGAAAAAAATTCAAGAAGATTTTTGGGAGAATAGAGGACTTCCTTGTGAGTCACACTGTGTACCTCACCCTTAGGAGCCTTCCATGATTTAAGCCTGGTCATAGGGCTAGAGGCAAAAGTGGTTTGAGGGTGAGAATGGGTCCTGAGGAACATTATCAGGCTGGTCAACACAAGATTTCCTCAGGTATACAAGGTGAGGCCAACACTGCAGGGGATGCTGTTTCTGTAACTGTGGTATAAAGAAAGTCTGAAATCACTGCCCTTAAAATCAAGAATAAGATAAAGGTGTCTATTCTCTGCATTCATATTCAGTATAGTACTTGAAATGATAGCCAGAACAGTCAGCCAAGAGAAAGAAAAGAAATGGATTATGAACAGGAAAGGAAGAAGACAAACTTCTGCAGATCATACAATCCTTTTACCTAGAAGATTCAGAAAACATGAGATGACTCTTAGAGCTAACAAATTCACGAAAGTGGGCTGTCCAAACAGCTCAGTGGATTAAAGCACCGGCCGGGGGCGGGGCCGGGTGGAGCACCGGTATATGGGGCCCACACGGCATAGGGAACCAGTGTTCAAACCCTGGTCCCTGTGTTTACCTATGCAACCTTTTAGTCTGCTGAGCTATACCGCCGGCCCCCCCCCCTTTTTTTTTTTTTTTTTTTTTTTTTTTTTTTTTTTTTTTGCAGAACCAGGGGTTGAACTCAGGGCCTTGTGATTGCCAGGGACGCGCTTATTCCACTGAGCCATATCCCCGGCCCCATGAGAATTCTTTCATCCACACCTAAGTTGAAAAGTCTTCCCTGTTTCCCCAGATCCCCATTGCTTATCTGTCATAGCATTCCTCACAATTTCAATGAAGTATCAGCCTACATGTAGATATCTATCTACATGGGCTCCCGAACCTTATTTTTGTTTCCATTTTTATTGGTACATATTTGTGATACATAATAATGATTAAATTAGGAAATCTTAATTATTTTAATACCTTTTATCCTGCTCTACCTTGTCCTCTTCCCTCCCCTCCCTCAGGTCTCCTTCTCCATCTCAAAAAGTCTATCTTCCTGATTCTTGCTTTAGTCTTTAAATATATTTTGGATTTCTCATATAAATATTTCCCATGAATTATTTAATTTTGTTTTTCTGATATTTTTCATCTAGCATTATGATCTCAAGACCATCCATTTTCCTGTAAATGACTTGAATTTATCCTTCATTATGACTAATATATATCTTTTTTTTTTTGGCAGAACTGGGGATTGAACTCAGGCCCTTGCGCTTGCCAGGGAAGCACTTATTCCACTGAGTCATCTCCCCGGCCCATTATGACTGATATATATCACATTTCTTTGTCCATTCATTTGTTATGTGTCTAGGCTGTTTCCATAATTTAGCTATTATGAATTGTGCTGCTATAATCATAGTTATGCTTGTATCACCATGTTATTATTATTATTATTTTAGTATTAGTATTTTTTTTAAAAGAACTGGGGATTGAACTCAGGCCCTTGAGCTTGTCAGGGAAGTGCTTATTCTACTGAGCCATCTCCCCAGCCGCAGTATTAGTATTTAAAAACATTATTCATTTTGATGAGAAAAACATAAAATAGTAATGAAACAGTTTCAACACAGGTTAGTAGGACAGTTATAATAATTAATACATTGCATATTGTCTTTGTAGTAGTTATTCAGAGGACAAGATGGAGACATGATATCTTGTCTAAACAATATTATTATAAACCATTCTTCTCATTGAACTAAGAGAAAGTAGCTGTATATCTATCCTAATACATATATATGTATTTTTTCACTATAAAACGGTCCTTTGTATCCCCTTTTTTGATTTGATTTGTCAGAAATGGGTGTTCCATTACTATTAGAGAAGCTGTATTTGGAGAAGTCTTTAAAGGACTTTTTCATACTTGATGCCAGTCCAAATATTGTAGGTACTTGAATTCAGCAAAATAACCCAATATAGTCCAATAGTCCATAATAATAGTGAGTTACCAGCACAACTGGCAGTTGTCCGAAGTTGTTGACTTAAGCTTTTTACAGCTCAGCATATTAATATGGTATTACCTTTTATACCTTGTGTTTACACTTTTCTGCTGGATGGTTAAGACCAAGTTAAAGCAAGACTTATATAACTGAAAATTAACTTTTGCTATCTGTGTATCATTATATTATAATGTCTTTCATTCTTTCAGAAAGGTATCCAGGACAGGTATAGCTGAGCTAAATAAATTTCATTTCTTCTTTAGGTTTCTTGAGAAATCTGCATACTGATTTCCAAAGTGATTGTATTAATTTACATTCCCATCAACCATTTAGGAGGGTTTCCTCTTTCCCACATCCTCCCCAAGATTTCTGGTTCTTTATGCCCTTGATGTTATGTGTTCTTCCTGGCATAACATGGAATATCAGTGTTTTGATTTGCTTTTTCTTTATTCTAAAATATGTTGAGCATTATTTCAGTACTTATTGTCCTTCCTTTCATAAGTTTTCATTTCATTTGCCCATATTTTGATTGAGTCATTGGGACTGAGGGGGGTACCTAATTTGTTTTTAGATCTTAATATATTCTTTATTTGTATTTTAGGGAAGGGTCTACAGGTGTTCAGGCTTACTACTAGATCATACTTGTAGTGATCTCCCTGTTTACAGCCTCCCACGTGCCGGGATTACAGGTGCACACCACCACACCTAGTCTCATTTGCCATCTCAGTGCACCCTGGTGGTGGGGCCAGCACCTCAGGACCTGGGATCGAACCCCTCGTCCCTGTGCCTTTTTGCAGGCACTTTAATCTGCTGAGCTCTTTGGCTGGCCCTAGATTTTGATATATTCTAGATAATCTATCATGGAAGTAGGCTGTAAAACTTTTTCTCACTCTGTAGGCTGACTCTTCCCTTTCTTGATTGCTTCCTTGATGTTCAGAAGCTTTTTGATTTAAAATAGTTCAATTTGTCAATTACTTCTAGTGCAGTTGGAGATATATTGAGGAACTCATTACCTATACTTAAATGTTCAAATTTTCCCTATTTTATTTTCCAACAAATTAGGTTTCAGTTTTTTATATCTATTTTGATCTTTGTACAAGTTGAGAAATATGAGTCTAGATTCTATTTTCTGTACATGGATACCCGTTTCCACTTTTTAAAGATATCCTTTCCATAGTGTCTGTTTTTAGCCTCTTTGTCAAAGATCAGATGGCTAAATATACATGGGGTTGTCCGTATGTTTTTTATTCTATTCCATTGTTGTATATGTATCTTTTTGCTCTAGTATCATGTTATTTTTGTTATATATTGGTTGTATAATTTAGAAAAATTGGCAATGTCTCCTGGTTTACTCCTTTTGCTCAGCATTACTTTAGCTATTCTGGGTCTCTTTTGGTTACATATAAATTCTAGGATTGTTTCTTCTAGATAGTTGAAGAATGTTATTGGTATATTTATTAGAAATACATTATATAACAATACATCTTTTTTATCCATTCCTTGGTTGGTGGGCATTTGGGTTGTTTCCAAGATTTAGCTATTACAAATTGTTTGTTTGTTGTTGTTGGTTTTTTGCTATGAACATGGGTGCACATATATTGCTATGGTATGATGCTTTTAATTCTTCTCGGAAGATGCCCAAAAGGAGAATGACTGAGTCAAATGGGACCTCTAATCCTAGTTGTATAAGAAAACTTCCACACTGATTTCCACAGTGGTTGCACCAGTCTCACACCCACCAACAATTCAGAAAGGTTACACTATCCCCAAAGCCCTGCCAGGATTTGTTATTGTTTTTTTGGTGAGAGCCTGTTTTATTGTTATTTCTTACTTTTTCCTGTTTAAAACACTCTATAAATAAATAAAATCACATAAAACTATGTCATTTTGTTATTTGGCCATTTCAACAATATTAATTCTGCCTATCCAAGAACAATGGACATCTTTCCATTTTTTTAATGTGCTCTTCAATCTTTCATTAGAGTATTATAATTTTTGTTATAGAGGTATTTCATTTTCTTGGTTAGGTTGATTCCTATATATTTAATTTTTTGAAGCTATTATGAATGGAAGCCGGGCATGGTGGCGCAGGCCTGTAATCCCAGCACTCAGGAGACTGAGGCAGGAGGATTGTTGTCAGTTCGAGACCAGCCTGAGCTACAAAGTGAGTTTAAGGCCAGCCTGAACTGCATAATGAGACCCTGTCTCAAAAAAAAAAAAAAAATGGATGGAATAGGTTTTCTTTTTTTTTTCTTTTTTCTCAGTGGGTTACTTTTTGGTGAATCCTGCTGATTTTCTTTCCCACACTCTGGTGAATTTATTTATTTTATTTATTTATTGTATTTTAGGGAAGAGTCCACAGGGTGTTCAAGGTCTCACTACTAGATCAGACTTGTAGTGATCCACCTGTTTACAGCCTCCTAAAAGCTGGGATTACAGGCACGCACCACCATGCCCAGTCTCAATTGATGTCTCAGTGCATCCGGGGACAGGGCCGGCTTGCCAGGCCCAATAATTGAACGCTGGCCCCGCCCCCGGCGGGTGCGCCGCCCGGCCCCTCCTGCAACCCATGCAAGGTGACGCGCGGCTGTGAAACCACAGCAAAAAAACCAGAGGCAAAAATAAATAAATAAATAAATAAATAAATAAATAAATAAATAAATAAATAAATAAATTGTCAATTAGGTATGGCTATGATTCTCAAAATCAGATTAGAAACCTGCTGTTTAGAAGGAACTTAGAAAAGATCACATTAATAGTAAGTGGTTAGATCAGTTTTCATGTTTGCCTGGAAGCCGAGGATATGAATGTAGTGAACTGAACTATCAAGTCTGTGTGAATGTTGTCGCACTCAAAAGGACATAGTTTCCTCATTTTCTCATTTGTTGGACATTCCTTCTCCAAATTTACCTTGAAAGTTTTGAATGTTGTCCCTGCTCTTCTGACTCTGTTACAGCTTTTCTATTCACCATCTATAGCACTTTCTGTGCTTTTCAATGAATTGGCTCTTACATCTGACTGTAACACCATTAAGGAAGAGAGATCTCCTTCATTTGCTTGTCTACTTTTTGGATTGTGTTTACCATCACACCTGTTGTAGAAATATATATATACAGCAAATAGAGGAAACCAAGTAGGAGCTCCAGCTTGTACACTCATGTGCAGCCCCCACTCCATAATGAAAATATTCTGCCCAGTTAAGGGGATGATAGTATCTGGATTAGAATATGGAAGAATTCAAGGCTATGGGCACATCCGGAAATAGTAGAATGATCAGCTCACATTCCTAATATGATACATTAGGGGACAATTGGCATGAAATCTAAAACAGTTCAGTGAAAGACAGTTAAAAAATCACACAGGACACAGCATATTCTCAAGTTAGCATAATCTCAGGAATGAATGCAGTGAAAGCTACTGAGCAAAGAGCTGCAACTTCCTGATTGATTGAGAGTTGATTCATAAACTACGATGTGAATATAATCCCCAAGCTATACACTGATATAACACAAAAGCAGAAAACTATGTTGGCTTAGGCATGACCTCTAAACAGTCAGTAGCTGGCCACCAAACCGTGCCTGGCCACCAAGAGACTATGATTAGCAAGGGTTAAATATGAAAAACCAAAATAACCAACAACAAAGCTCTTTCCTTTCCCTTTGTTGCACTGAGATAAGTTATTAGCAATTCTTGTAGAACCACTAATGAAATTCAACCAAGGCCCTTGGTCTTGCATTCTGCTCAACCAAGAATGGATTTATTCAGAAATACAGCCTCATTATATGCTTCTGGTTTATCTGCTACTACATGGATGATACAGGCTTCATCAAGTTTAACTAAATGATCTTCGTTGAATAGATTTTCTAATCTATTCAATGATAGTTTTTTATACATACTTTAAGACCCTTCAAAAACACCCAAGAAAAATAATCCTTAAAAAATGACAAGTGATGAGTGGCCATAATTCAGCCACTCTGAGATTTTTTATTTATTTATTTATTTATTTATTTATTTGTCTTTTTGAGACAGGGTCTCACTATGCAGTTCAGGCTGGCCTTAAGCTCACTTTGTAGCTCAGGCTGGTCTTGAACTCACAACAATCCTCCTGCCTCAGCCTCCCGAGTGCTGGGATTACAGGCATGCGCCACCATGCCCGGCCACTCTGAGATTTAAAGTTCAAATACTGAAAAATAACAACTTGAGGGAGAAAAATGGAGAAAGATACAAGTAGATCTCTGCAAATCAGGAATGAACTGACAGGAAAATTGAAAGCCACAGAAAATTCAAAGCAAAGGACCATAACATTGCTAAGTGGAGTAAACCTGGCCTTACAACTTTGCTCCCCTGACCTGGGGGTGAATAAAGATAAAAGACGGACTCAGAATCAGTTTACCATGTGGGCAACCAGAGAGCTCTTGCCTCTAGCAGGCTGAGGTGCATCAGGCTCATCCTAGTTTTACTCAAATTCAGGTACAAGCAATTAAAGTAATACAAGATTAATCTGCCTTCCATTACCCATTAGTGCATGCTCAGGGAAACAGTCTGATCTCAACTGTATTGACTTTTCCCTAGAACCTGTGATACCATCATCCCTGTATGTGGCAAAAGAGCACAACCTGCTGCCTTTCTCCTTTGTGCTCACAGAGGAGGCCAATTAGGTGGCAATTCTCCTTAATTGGTTTCCCACAGAGGAGGAAATGAAACATTTTGGATTTTCTCCTTCATTCCTGGCTCACAGGTTGTCCTGTGCTTCCTGCAGAAGCAAACTTGGCTGGCAGTTGTGACCTGTAGGGATAGTGCCAGCATTTTATTCCAACAGGGGTCCTTCCACAGCAAATAGGTGGAAAGGGGTACCACCACAAGCACCCTCTATCTCTCTGGAGAGAGTGCAGAGTTAGGTCATTATGGGAAAGGGTTGAGTGTTTGAAACAGGGACTGGGGTGTCTTCACTTCAGTGTTCCTTGTGTTACCCTCCCACAGTGACTGGGTGAGAGACAAGAATACAGTTGCAGACAGACTTCCTGAAGGGTTTTAGCTCAGTCCCTGAATGACACAGGCTCCATTGTCCATAGTCAGAAACAAGAACCTGGTTTAAATTGCTCTTGGTTTGAAAATTGACAATGTGTACTGAAATCCTGTCATACTGTCTGTGTCAAGCATGAGTCTGAGTTTGAACTGACTTCCTTCTTCCTGCTGGAAGCAGGAACATGTCTCAGCTTGGACGTTGTCACAGCCTGGTAAAAGAGGGACCTTTGGAATGGAGATACCTCACAGAAACACAGGCATTAAGCTAGGCAGAGAGAACAGAATTGCTAGACTTCTAAATTACTGATCCTGAAGGAGAACATGAAGAAATTTCCTTGGACTTTTTTCCCCTTCTTCTTCACTGAGGAATTTTCTGTTGTCCTTTTTTCTTGCTTTTTTTTTCTCTTTTTCCTTTAGTATTTTTCCCTATTTTAGCCATGCTATTTCTTTTTCTTACTTTATTTCTTGTCTTCCATTTCTCATTTGATTTGTTAATTTTAACCTAATTTTACAACTATTCTTCTCCATAGTAGGAACCACTGTCTCACTTCTTAATCCTCCTCATATTTTGTAGTTGGTTTTTAATTTTCTTGCATTCTCCCATTTCCATCCAGCCTTTAACATTATAAAAATTATAGAATAACATTATAACAATTAAGCTTTATTGATTTTTAACAATTGTTATAAATATTTTTTAATGAAGCTGGTACACACATGTTCATTTAAAAGCCATATCCCAGGCCAAAAAGTCTGAACAAAATCAAAAGGAGCAGTGTTCTATTATACATACATCCATGTGTGTAACTTTATTAATTTTGAATGAAAATTAACTTTTCTGGGATCTTCTGACAAGATTTTTTTTTTAATTCTTAAAAACACTTTCCCATGAAGCCACCCTTGGAGTTGATCAATCTCTCACCATGTCTGTGATCTGGACTCCAAAGCTCATCTTCCTCTTCTTTTTGGTCCAGACCCTCAGGTTTTAAGCTTCATGTTAAGAAAAAGTCATTGTTCCACAGTTCAGTTCTCTGAAAAACTTCCACTTCCCACTGAAAATTATAGTCCAGGAGTGAAGCACACATGCCCAGATTTCAGGGCCACCTGAAAAGCCACAGGAACAATAGCAGGGGTCGACCTTATGATCACTAGCCTGAAAATGCACAGTCCTGAAATCTGTGGCCTCTCTGTGCACACAGGTAACTTTTAAAATGAAGAAGACAATGTGAAGCCGGGCGTGGTGGCGCATGCTTGTAATCCCAGCACTCGGGAGGCTGAGGCAGGAGGATTGTTGTGAGTTCGAGGCCAACCTGAGCTACAAAGTGAGCTTAAGGCCAGCCTGAACTGCATAGTGAGACCCTGTCTCAAAAAGACAAAA
>PVKA01056027.1:0-10074 GCA_004027165.1 Ctenomys sociabilis
TAAAAATAAAAGGGGGTGGGGGCAGGGAGATAGCTCAATGGAATAAATGCTTGCCTGGCAAAATCAAGGTCCTGAGTTTGATCCCTGGTACCATAAAAAAATAAAATAAAATAAAAATAAGAATAGGATTAGGATATAGATTAGTGTGAAAGCTCTTTGTTCAAACAACCTCAAGTAACACACACACACACACACATACACACACACACACACACACACAGAGGATTACAGATTTCTCTGCTGGCATTAAATATGTTCTGAATTGAATTAATGGAGTGAGTCTCTGTTTCTAAGACTCATTATGGTATGGAAATGGATAATTCATAAGGGAAACATGCTCAGTTAAAATGCAATGAGCACAAGGGAAAACAACTAATTACATAAGTAGAATGAATGAATGAATGAATGAATGAATGAATGAATGAATGAATGAATGAATGAGGGCCTAGGAAGTAAGCCTTGGCATCGAGGGCCACCACAAAGAATATCTACCAGACAGTTCAGAATGTACAGACAGTTCAGACCCCAGACCTATAGAATCCCATGGCTCCTGCAGGCCTTGTCCTAGTGAATGCTGTCTATAGTGTCCTTCTTCTGAAAGAAGTCCTCTGCCTGAGACACATGGTTTTGTTTGTTTGTTTGTTTGTTTTTGAAGAACTGGGGATTCAACTCGGGCCCTTGCACTTGCCAAGGAAGCGCTTATTCCACTGAGCCATCTCCCCAGCCCCAAGACACATGTTTTTAAATTATATGGATTTTAGAAAATACGTATAGTCTCCTACTGATAGCAGCAGCACTTTGACATGGAATGTATTGGCTTCACTGAGAATGCAAAAACAATACAAACTCAGTAAAATTGTACCTTGAACTTTAATATTGCTCTTTCTTCAAGCTGGCAATATTTGATCCCATACAGTCTCATGATGCTGGGCTGGGTTAGCAAACCAAAACTCCTAGTCAACCATTCAGTCCTGGAATCATGTTCTTTAAAATGTCGTGTTGCTAAACTACTATGTACAGCAGATTAGGTATATTAAATGAACTTTTAACTTATGATATTTTCAGAACATAACTCCATTGTAAATTGAGGAGATTCTGTATACAGATACAAAATGAGAGTCAATTATAATAAAATAAAAATAGGCAATTTGTTATGTATCCTAGATAGCGAATTCAAACAAATGTCTGACATATTCACTTTTTAATATGGATAAAATATGCTACTATGGAAATAGATTTATTAATGAAATTTCAGATGTCATTAGAACCCTATTGAGGAATAAACATATAAAAACCCATTTTTATTATTCTGGAATACTATGACACATACATTTAGTAATTTGCAGCTTATAAAACTAACCTAGCAACAACTTTCACCTTGACAACACATTTATTTGTATGGAAAAACATAGCAATATTTGCTAAATATATACACTATTTTCCACTTAATTGGTACCTCAGGGTAGGTTGTTTATAAACAGAAAACAATAAGGCTATGTTACATATCCCTGCAGTGCTGTCTATACACTATTAGGTTTAGAAATAAGGAAGACAGATTAAACTTAAAAAGGATGAAAAAATAAGAATAATTTATAATCCATGCAGAAATATTTCTCTGTAGTTTCGTAAACTGTAAACATAAATATGGTTCTTTTCAGCTTCAAATCAGAAATGTGTTTAGAGGGCAGCATGGAAATAAAAACTATATTCTTATTCTCAGTGTTATTTTAAAACAATGCTCTGAAAGTATTTCACCTTTGACGCTAAACAGGCTCCAACTACCCCCATCGTCCCCCTTCCAGCAGTCACCTGCAAGTGGTTACTAAATACTGTTATCATTGGCTGGGATCACTATAAAAAGCAACAACTGATCAGGGACTATTTGGCTCAAGAGACCTTTAATAGGTTGGATACAATGGCAAACGTTTCACATGCAGATGAGGTTGCCATCTGGTGGAATAACATTTGTAGATATAAGCAGAGACAGCTTTCTGTAGGTGGGAAAATGTTCCTAATTTTTACAAAATATAGTCTTTATTCAACATTTACTGAGTGTCCATTTTATGATTTTTACTGAATGAATGCCTGTTCAGTATAACTGAAGCACCAAAAAAATAGCAATAAACAGAGTACACTGAAGCTTCATGTTTGAAAGTTAATAAATATGACTTTTAAATGTATAAAGATCTTGTTAAATTGTTTTACATTAGTAAAAATACTTAAAAAGCCAAGTAAAGAACTGTTAGTTAAAAGTCCAGAATCAGCAAATTAGTAACTTTGGGAGGTCCTTTCTCAAAACATAAAAAGAATTTGGGTTGTGTAATTCAGTATGATTGCCCTGGAATAAACAGTCCAGTACTGCCAAAAACAAAAACACACACAAAAGCCCCCTAGAAGTATGATCTATGACATCACATAGGTTTTCTTTCAAATGTTAAAGTGAAGTTAGTGTCTGTTTTTTCAACTGACAGTCTTGTCATGAGAATGTAAGCTACATACAGAAAGGACCAAGTTGATCAGTCTCTGTACAGCTCTAGTATAACATAATTGATTCAAATATCACCACTGAGCTCTAGTTTTCTTTTTCTCTCCTTTATTTAATGAAAACACTCTAAATGTGACATTGCATATATTAAAGAACTATATTTGTGCTTTAGGAGCCATGGAAATAGATCAAAATAGTGTACTGTTTAAGGGCCAGTTACCTGAATTCTGTCACATGGACATTCCAACCAGCCATGTTTGGAATATATATTGTTGGTTAATCATAAAAAGAAGTGCGCTGGGCATGGTGGCACTCACCTGTAATCCTAGCACTTGGGAGGCAGAAAACAGGAGGATCACTATGAGCAATTTGTGTAGTGAGAACCTGTTGACCCTGTACTAAGTACATAAAAAAGAAATGTAATGATTAAGCTTGTCAATTTGATTGCATTAGGGGTCCTACAAAACACAGTTGGAGACTGTGTCTGGGCGGATCATGGAGGTATGACCAAGGAGTCTGTATCTGATCACTGGCTCTCAGGCCCTGTTCCCTTGTTCTGCCTCCCAGCAATCACAACTAATTAGCTTTGTTCTGTCACACACTTTCACCTTTATGTTCTTGTCTTAGAGCCTGCCAACTGTGAAAAACAAAACCCTACAAATTTTGAGTTGTATATGTCAAGTATTGGGACCTAGAGACAAAGGTTGACTAATACAAGAAGCATGTGGGGAGACCAGAAAAGGTGACACATGTTTCTAATCCCAGCATACTCAAAGGCTGAGGCAGAAGGATCAGAAATCCCAAGCCTAGACTGGACAATTTAGTGACTTACATAGACCCTGTCTCACATTAAATAAAAAAAAAAAAACCTAAAATAATGAAAATTTCAAAGAGGCTGGGAAGGTAGTTCAGTACAAAGTCCCTGGGTTAATTCCGTCTCTGGGGCAAATGCAAAAAAGAGCAAGAAGACCTGAAGATGTCACCCAGTGACAGAATACTTTCCAGGGGCCAGGGAGGTGGCTCAGTAGAATAAGCACTTCCCTGGAAAACATAAGCCTGAGTTCAATCCCTGGTTCCCCCCCCCAAAAAAAAAATTCTTTCCATAGCATGTGCCTGGCTGGGCACAGAGGTTTCATTCCCTGCACCACTAAAAACAAACAAACAAACAAGCAAACAAGTATTTTAAAATATAAAAAAGAAGCAGATAGAAAAAGAACATAGACTTAAGTTAGAGCCAGATGAGAAAAATCTTATCTCTGCTACTTTTGGGTTATTTTTCCTTTAGAAATTAGTTCCCTAGAGCCTCATTTCTCAGCCTAAAGAAAAAGTAAGGGAGATCATGGTCCATAGGTGTTATTGGGTTAATTTTGTGATATGGTACAGACCAATTGGTAGACAAATAGGTAAAAAGATATGAGAAATCTTTTTCAAAAAGTATGTAAATTTGTGACTTTGAATAGATGTCATGTCAATTTCTGGCTTTAAAAAAACAGTATCTGTAAGAAAATGTTTCAATTTTTTAAAAAATAATTGCATTGAGAAAGAACTAAAAATGAGCCCATTTCAAAACAGGTTAGTAGGACAGTTACAATCAATAATACACTGCATATTGTTCTCTTTGTACTAGTTATTCATATATAAGATGTAGGCATATCTTGTGTAAACACTATTAGTTCAAAACTTTCTTCTCATTGAACTAAGAGAAAATAACTGTGTATCTATGTTAACTATTTTGTATATATAGATATATATTTTTTCACCACAAAATGGTCATTTATATGCCCCTTTTTTGTTTACTTTTGTCAGAGATAGGCATTCCATTGCCATTCATATATTGTCAGTGCATGAATTCAGCAAAGTAATCCAATATAATCCAGAGTCTATAATAGTCGTGAGTTATCCACATGATTGGCAATTTCAGAAGTTGTTGACATGATCCTTTTACAGCTCAGTATATTAATATGGCTTTCTTTTTTACTCTTTTTTGCGGAACTTGGGATTGAACTCAGGCCCTTGTGCTTGCCAGGGAAGTGCTTATTCCACTGAGTCATCTCTCTGGTCCTGGCTTTACATTTTATACCTTGTTTTTATACATTTCTGCTGGATAGTTAAGACCAAGATTAAGCAAGACCATATAATAAAAAATGTAACTTTCATTTCTGATGTCAGTCAAGTCCCCTCAGGAATTATCCTGAAACGCTGTATTGCAGTTTGTATATACTTGGTCAGTGTCAGCCATGTGGATGACTCATGGCCATTGCTTGACCAATTTGCTCTCTGTGAGAAAATGTTTTCTCTCCATGTGACTCTCCTTAGGCACACTCTATATCAGCAATCATTTTCCTCTGTAGCTCCATAATCTCCTTGATCAGAAATCTTGGGATACCACTGAGCTACAGAATGTTATACTATAGGTTCTACTGTGTCCTGAGTCCTCACTGAGCTTAACAAAGGTTTCAGTTAACACTACCATGTTTGCACAAAATAATCTACATAAAACCTGATTTAAAATACATGTATCAGCAAACATATACATAAAACATCAATGTAATATAAATGTAGTAACTAGTACAAGAAGTATGAAATCACAGCTGCAGATGTGATGCTATGTGAATACACATTTCTGATTTAAGATAAAATTTCCTTGTCAAGAAGATAATTCTAAAAGTTCTGTGTGTCAAAAACAAACAAACAAAAAAAAAAAAAACAAAAAAAAAACCTGCAAGACTGATCGTGGTGGCACGTACTTATAATCCCAGCACATAGGAGGCTGTAAACATAAGTATCATTATGAGCCCAATCTAATGGTGAGACCCTGAACACCCTGTAGACCCTTCCCTAAAATACAAAAAAAAACCCTACAAAACTCTTAGAAACTATGGCATGAGGGGCTGGGGAGACGCTCAGCGGAATAGGTGCTTCCCTGGCAAGTGCAAGGGCCTGAGTCCAATCCCCAGTTCCAAAAAAAAAAAAAAAAAAAAAAGATAAAGAAAAGAAAAGAAATTATGGCATGAGCTCTGAAAAACAAATAACAAAATTATTCTGATGATGATGCAGAAAATGTGTGTGAATAAAGCAAAAGTATTTCAGAAAGTGAAGAGTGAAAGCTATACATATATCTATGTTATGTAATTTTAAATAATTCTGTGGGGCAATTAAATTTTAAATGTCATCATGAGTTATTTGACTTACTCACTTATACCCTTAGAAGATTTTATAATCTGTTGACCAAATGTTTTTTGTTTTTTGTTTTTTTTTTTTGGTAGAACTGGGGATTGAATTCAGGCCCTTGTGCTTGCCAGGCAAGTGCTTATTCTACTGAGCCATCTCCCTGGTCCCTCTTTACTATTTTCTGAGGCTGTTTCTTCATGTATAAGATGATGACAAAATGGTAAAAAAGTATTGAACCCATAGAGTTATACCTAACACACTAAAGTGAAAGGAATCTAGTAAATACTCAATAAATTATACATGCTAGGGGCCGGGGAGATGGCTCAGTGGAATAAGTGCCTGCCTGGCAAGCGCAGGGACCTGGGTTCAATCCCCAGTTTTGCCAGAAAGAAAATAAATATAAATTGTATGTGCTCTTACAAAACATACACATATGTCTTTATGAAACCAGCAATATTTTTCTATTGTGCCATCCTTGGCAGTTGTTCATATAGACTTGTACCTGATTTCCCTGATATTGTACAAATGTACAAGATCAGCATGCATGAAGAAGGTGCATTTCATGAATTTGATATATTAGGTGCACAATTAATTCTATTTATATTGCAAAGTGGCAAGATCAAATTTAGCATTTGCTCCATAAAACCATATAAAGTTAAGAAGTTAAGACTGGATGTGGTGGCAGGTGCCAGTAATCCCAGTGCTTGGGAGGCTGAAAAACAGGAAGGATCACCACAAGTGTGATCTGTGTAGTGAGAACCTGTAGGCTCTGTACTAAATACATAAAAAAGCTAAGAAGTTATTTTGTACATGTCTTAGAAACACTGGAGTATAAGCATCCTAATAAAATATGCAGTATGTCAGACATTTTTGTGTCCTGTCCATATTGCCCATCATATTTATGCATGCCATAAATTATTCAGTAGAAATGGATTAAGTAATAGTGAAACATAACTAGATCTTTTACAATAAAAATGAATAATGGAAATGTCTCACCTCAAATAATCTGTAGGATGAAATATTTACAATTAGATTTCTAGGGATTTAAATTCTTACTTCCTCTGTAGGTCATTTCTTTTGACCAATATTTTACAAGCCCCTAACCTATGGATTCTTGATAATTTAAGTAAATATGTATTATCACAGGTAGACAATATTTAGTAGGTTTGTAAAGGTTTGGCTACTTGTAAAAATTAACTATATTGCTTTTAAAAGCATGCATTAAAATTATAGTAGTAATGCTTTGCCAGTGTTTTCTTTTCTCAGTTTGATTCTATCTCTCATATTCCAAAGTATCTGATGGTATATTTTTCAAAAACTGAATTGTGTATAGTTTGAACACGTATTACAAATGCTAAGTCAAAATTTCTGTTTGTAGTTTCAGTAATTAATTTTCATATTCAATTACCTAAGGTGATCTATTTAAGATAAAATTAATAAAGGAATAGAATAAATGAAATTCAGTGCTTGAAATTAGGTTATACATGTAAGTCTAGAGACGAACTTAAAGACAGGATGAGGAAGCAAATAAGAACATTATGAAACTTTGGTGGAATTCTCCCCCAACCTTCCTTTTTACCCATTTGTACTTCCATCATTTAAAATTCATTTGTCATGGATAAAGAAAATATGGTACTTATATGCTCTATTATTCTGTCATAAAGGTGGAAAATTTGAGTCATTTATAGGAAAATGGATGTACCTGGAGACCATGATAAGTACAATAACTCAGAAATACAAGTGAAATAAAAGACAGACAATAGGAAACACAGAGACAGATCTTCTACAAAAGGGAAAAGATCAAGAGATGGAGGGAGGGAGAGGATGAGGAGGGCAGAAGGGGTTGAATAAAGAAGTATGTGTTATTTCTTGAACAATTTTTAGGGGCCAGGGATATGGCTCAGTAGAATAAGCACTTCCCTGGCAAGTGCAAGGGTCTGAGTTTCATCTCCGGTTCCACCAAAAAACAAAAGCAAAAACACTTTTCACACATTTGCTGCATTACTGCGATATTGCTAAATGTTTTTACTTTTCATAAATTAATAATGTACTTATACATAGATTATTAGAAAGCACATGACACTAATTTTTTACAGGAACACCAAAGTAAGTCCTAATTTTAATAGTTTATTGCAGTAGTTTGGGGAGTTTGTATACAAGTAAGAACCCTTCTGGAATAAAGTCAGGATGTTAATGTTTTTTTTCTAATTTTTGATGAAATATTTGAGGTCCAGGGAGACGATTTTTTTTATTTATGGAAAAACGTAAAACAAAATTTCACTACAGAACAATAGGAGTATAAATATAATTAGTATACTTTGTATATGGTTACCTTTAAAATAGTTATTCAGAGTATAAGCTATGGGTATTAAAATTTTCTCCAACCAATATTAACACAAACCTTTATTTTCAATGAAATATGGGATACTAATAGTACAACTCAATTGCTTTTTATCTCTCCTCCTAGCCTTTCCCCTCCCCCATTCTAGTTCCACTTTTCCTGTGAACATTTTCTTCCATTCTCTCAATATCTATTGTGCATTTTGGACCTTATTCACTCTTTTAATTTCTCACCTCAGGGAGACAATATGATGTGTAACACATGTGAGTCTGATTTATTTTACTTATGAGTATGATCTTAAGTTGAATCCATTTCCCTATACAAGTCTCAAGTTTATCCTTATTTATAGCTGAATAGTACTCCATTGTATAAAAAGACCACATCTTTTTTATCCATTCTTCAGTTGATTATTGCTTGGGTTGTTTCTAAGATTTAGCTATTGCAAAAAATAAGATTTAGCTATTACAATTTGTGCTGTTATAAACATGAGTACATATACATTGATTTGATATGATGTTTTACATTTGTCAAGGAAGATGTTCAGAAGGGGATTTACTGCGAAACACAATGCAGAAAATCATCAAGAAAATTATACACTATGATCAAGTACGATTCACCCAGGGATGTAGGGATATTTCAACATATGCAAATCAATAAATGTACCACACCTTCACATCAATAGAGTCAAAGACAAAAATCATATGATCATCTCAGTAGATGCAGAAAAAGCATTTGACGAAGTACAACACCCATTCATAATAAAAACCATACAGAAAGTTGGAATAGATGGTCTTATCTCAATCTGATAAAAAGCATCAATGACAAATTACAGCTAACATCATGTTAATTTATCAAAAACTGAATGTGTTCACTCTAAAAATCAGGAATAAGACAAGGATGTCCACAGTCACCACTTCTACTTAACAAAGTTCTGGAAACATTGAATAGAGAAATTAGACAAGAGAAAGAAATAAAAGTAATAAGGATAGAAAAGGAAGGGGTTAAAAGATCATTATTTGTGAATGATATGATAGTCTACACAGAAAATCCCCAAAGCTCCACCAAAATATTTGTAGTTTTAATAACCAAATTCACTAGTATACAGGGGTACAAATTCCACACTCAAAAATCAATTGCATTCCTGTATGCAAATAAGAAATCCACTAAGAATGAACTTAGGAAATCACACCCTTCACAATAGCAGTCCCAAAATGAAATACCTAGGAATCAATCTACCAAAGGAAATAAAAGATCTATTTATTGAAAATTATAGTACTCTAAAAAAGAAGATAGAAGAGGTTATCAAAAATGGAAAGATATCCCATGCTCATGGGTAGGAATCTCAAATATAGTGAAAATGGCCATAGTTCCAAAATTGTTATACAGATTTAATGTAATCTCTATAAAAATACCATTAGCATACCTCATAAAACTAAAGAAAATAATCCAAAAATTCATTTGAAAAAAGAGACCTAGACTAGTGATAGCACTTCTAGGCTACAAGGCAAGGCAGGTGGCTTCACAATCCCTAACTTTAAATTATACTACAAAGCTACTGTGATTTAAAAAAAAAAGAATTATGTGATATGTACATGTACCAACTCCCCACAATGAATGTCATTATATATTGCAATCATGTACTATAAAATAAAAAATCAAATCATTTGTCAAATAATCACTATTTGCTTCCAAAGAATTCAAGAAAAGTATTTAGCACAGTCACTGGCATATAGTGAATACTCAACGAAGATTAATGTTAATCACTATGATTGTGTACAACCCATTTCTTTGCTATTATTCTTTCCTCAAATCTAAATACAGAATCTTTTGTATAGTGATTGTTGAGACAGGGGACCATGCAGATTTTATTTTTATTTATTTTTATTTTTTTTTCCATTTATTTTTATTTTATTAAAATACAAATGTCAATCAGACAGTTTCAAGACACCTTAACCATACAGAGTCGATGAATTAATACATTGCAAACTGTTTTCATAACGTTTTGGTACTGTACAAGGTGCATACATGAAATTATATTTACAGGTTTTTTATAGCTGAATTATATCAAAGATTCAAT
>PVKA01056028.1:0-10070 GCA_004027165.1 Ctenomys sociabilis
CCACCATGCCCGGCTTGGGGCAACTCTTAAAAGGCGAAAGTTATAAGTATGGGTAGAGATGTTTACCTTCACCTATGATTATATGTAAGACCATCCATCCATCCATCCATCCATCCATCCATCCATCCATCCATCCATCCATCCATCTATAATGATACAACTGTATTGTACATATCCTTAATTCAAAGTACCATTCTAAGATTTAAGCCAAGCAATCAAACAAATTTGATTTACAAGGATGCTTAGTCCAATGTTACTAAAAACTGGGTAAGTTCTATATATATTGGCTGACCAAACAAATTTTCAGTACTTTTTAGAAATGAATGCTCTAGGGCTGAGGAGATAACTCAGCAGCATAAACGCTTGCCTAGCAAGTACAAGGTCCCAATTTCGATCCCCTGTATCACACAAAAAGTGTTCTATACTTGAAGTGATATTAATGCTCAACTGTGACAAAAGCAGGTTCATATTACAATCTGATTGTGTTTCTCGAATAAGTCCTGTTGTATATTTTGAAAATTTGGAAATTAAGACATTATTAGTGACTACCTCTAGAAACATTTTTAAAGTAGAACCTAAAAAATTAGGGGATTGGGCTGCAGAGACAGTTTGGTGGCATAAGCGCCTGCCTGGCAAACACAAGGAGCCAGGTTTCGTCCCCGGTACCACATGATACACCAGCCCTGCGCCAAGCTGGCCACCAAAACCAGGCATGGTAGTGCACGTCTGTAATCCCAGTGCTGGGGGAGGCTGAACAGCAGGATCACTACGAAATCTGAGCTGCAAAGTGAGATTGAAAAAAAACTTTAAATGGGGGGTAACAAGTTTACTTTATTAAAATGTGCTTTTAAATATAGGTAACTTGGTTTTTTTTTTGTAACTGCTTCTTATTATAAAATACATATACACATTTTTTAAAAATGGAGTAAGTTTGGTGTGCCCTCTTTTGGGTTAAAATAAATACAACAGCTGGGCATGGTAATGCATCCCGAATCATGCATCTCAGCACTTTGGAAGGCTGAGGCTGGACGATCTCAAGTTTGCGACCAGATGGGTTAACTTAGTGAAACCCTGTCCCAAAATTTTAAGATGTAGAGCAGTACAAAGACCCTCAGCTCAATCCCCAGTGATGACAAACAAGTGAAAGAGAAGTCACCACCCACAACAGCAGCCGGGATAATCATTATCCTTCTCATTCCTCCAGCTTGCTCTATGGGCAGCCCTGCCTCTCATCACAGCCAACCTACACAGCAACCGCACATTACTCACGACTGTCTTCAGTGTCCCCTGCATGGCAATGACTTTTTTTGTTTTGTGTTTGTCTGTTTGTTTGGAGACAGGTCTTGTATGTACAGTAGTCCCTTGCTGTTTCTCGGCTTGACTGTCATGGACTCACTGCTTTGCGGGTTTCCAGAACATATTAATCTAAATTATTTATTGCAGGTTGTGGATTTTGCAGTACCATATGGTGTATGCATACTGTTAAAATTACATAGCTTTGTGAGTTTAGAAAATGGTTAAGAATGTTAGAAGTGGTTTTTTTTTGTTTTTGTTTTTTTTCTTTTTTTTTTTTGGCAGAACTGGGGATTGAATTCAGGCCCTTGCACTTGTTAGGGAAGCACTTATTCTACTGAGCCATCTCCTTGGCCCCAAAAGTGTTTTTAATAGTGTGGGATTGATGAAGCCTTAAAAAAAAAAAAGTGTTTTTAATAGTGTGGGATTTATGAAGCCTTAAAAAAAAATTTTTTTTTTCACTTACTGTGGGGCCATCTGGTGTGACCTGCACAGTAAGTGAGGGAGCACTGTAGTCCAGGCTGGTGTTGAGCTCTCCTCAGTGATCCTCCCACCTCAGCCTCCTGAGTACTGCGATTACAGGCACAAGCTACCACACATGACTCAGGGCAATGATTCCTTAAGCCCATATGAAACCTGAATTTCTAAATCTCAGAAATTTATGTATGTGGAAGTGCTGCCTTTGCCTTTCCTACCACCCACCCTGGTCCCACTTCCTCTCTCCATTTAAGCCTTGATCGTTTGCATGCTCTCCTACAGCTGGCAGATTTCATCATATCTGAGGCCTGCAATTCTAGCACTCAGGAGGCTGAGGCAGAAGGATCTCCATGAGGCCAGCCTAAGAAACGCAGTGAATTCAAGGCCAGTTTGAACTACACAGAGACCCTTGTCTCCCTAAAAGAAGAAGGGTCATTTTTTTTTTTTTTTTTTTTGCCTTTTTGAGACAGGGTCTCATTATACAGTTCAGGCTGGCCTTAAACTCACTTTATAGCTCAGGCTGGTCTCAAACTCACAACAATCCTCCTGCCTCAGCCTCCCTAGTCCTGGGATTACAGGCATGCACCACCACGCCCAGCTAGTCATTTTTGACTCCTTTCCCTGAAACAACTAGTGATCAAATCTTGCCTATCTTGACATTTCTGATGCACCTCTTCCTTTCTCACTGCCATTCACAGAGCTAAGCTTGTGTAAGACCACCAAGGCGGCTCCCACACAAGACAATCTGCCTCCCTTTAGGCTCACTTCTGTCCTTCGCCCTGCCCCTTTCTGCAACAGAACTGGCCAGGGCAGTGCTCAGTCCTGACTGGCTCTACCCAATGCAAATGACTCTAGTGAGGTGCTCACTGTAGCCTCTCAAGCAAAGAGGCAGGTCAGGGCACGTCTGTGCACCCCACCCACAGCTCCCAACTACTAGGTGTGAGCCTGGGAGAGACGCTGAGCACCTGGAGCTTGGAGAAAGGCAGTGTGGCCCAGGGCAGGGAAGGCCAGCCTCAGGGCTGAGGCATCAGAGCTGAGGCAGCCGACCCAAGACACAGCTGCATCCTCAAGCTCACAGATTTTACCAAAGCGAGAGGCTACTCTGGCAGGCCTGCAGCACACCGCCCTCTGCACATCCAGAGGTGCTATGATGCCTCCTATCTAGCCCAGCATACAGGACTCACATACTTCCGCCATTCTCACTGTCAGTCCACCCGGAACCACGCCCCTCTTCACAAATTAATAAAACCTGGCAGCCCTGGATGGTGGCCTTTGTTCCAGTTGGCCTTGTTCCTCCATGGACTTTGGACCCCTTTGGTTCCCCACAACTGCAGATACGATTCTGTCTCTCTATTCTTTTGTGGGTTGCATCGGACATGGTAGATCAGAATTTACTTTCAAAGATTCCAGTAAATTTTCCCTGGGATTAGAATTTATAAACTCCTCTGGACTGCAAAAGGTTCAGGGAGCATTTATAAAACTAAGATCCAAGCCCTGCCATTTCAGATCTGGATAATTGAGCCAAACAAACGTTCTGAGGTACCTACTATATATTTTTCAAACACAGTCAAGGTATTGGGGATATGAAGATTAATAAAGCAAAGTGTTGCCTTCCAACATAATCTGGAGTACAGAGGTGGTAGAATAAACTACAATATGTCAAGTACTACAATTAGAACAAAATTTACAAGACACCACCTTCTTTCCTGTATGATCTGATACCTGAACCATCTAGAATGCAAACTAGATCCTGTCACTGTTGCAAAACTTTTGATGACTCCAACAGATAAAGTCCAACCACTTTCTACTCTTCAAACTTCAGTTTGGTCCCTGCTTACTTGACAGCCCATTTACCACTTCTCCTTTAACTCATGTCCTATGGCTGAGGCATGCATAACTAGCTCTTGCTCTGGTAGTATGCTGAGCTTTTTCACTAGACCTAGTGTTTAAGCACCTTTCAGCTAGAGAGCCTTTCCTTTCTTCTGCCCACCAGCTGATTCCCATCCAGTCAATGAATCCTTCTCCACCAATACAGTTTTTTTTGTTGTTGTTGTTTTTATTACTGAGGGCTAAAACAAGGACTTTTGCACTGAACTATATCCCTATTCCTTTAAAATTTTTAGATAGTGTCTTGCCAAGTCTTGGAGTTACCAGGCTGAGCTCAAACTTGAATCCTCCTGCATTAGCCTTCCACAGCACTGAGCTTACAGGTGTGTACCACCCACAGCTCTGAGAGTTTTTATACAACCTAGTACATATTATTTTTTAGGACTGCATCTCCATGTAGTACACACTGACCTTGAACTTATTATGTAGCCATAGCTTGCCTCAGCGATCATCTTGCCTCAAACTCTCAAGTGCTTGGATTATAGTCATGTACCACCATGTCCAGGTCTAACAGATATTACTATGAGCTGCAAGTTGTTCTTCTGTTTCTCTCCACTACAAGGATGTAGTAAGCTTAGGGGGGCAAAAACTATGTTTTGTTATCTTTTGTATCCTACCAGAGTTCAGGATTAGCAAATAAATAATGGTTGTTAAAGGATACAGAGGTGGCAACCGATTTTCAGAGAACCAAAACTATTAATTACATTAATAGTATTATTATTATTTACTACCCTCACATACGTGGAACCAAAAGGAACTTATTCTTTGAGTTTTTACTTATCTAGCCTTTTATCCCATTATACAACATTAGACAATACATCAGAATTCCTACTCTTTAAAAAAGACTCTTATTCAAGAAAAGAGAGGCAGTTATAGGAAAACAAATGCGCATTACTTGAGATAGTAATTAATCTGAGTTGTGGACCAGGGAGATATAGCTCAGCAATATAACTGCCTGCCTGGCAAGTGCAAGGTTCTGAGTTCAATTCCCACTACTGCTAAAAAAAAAAAAAAAAAAGAAAAAAGAAAAAATAACTTTTTAATACAAATTTGAAAGAGCAGTTTAGAAGACCAATTTGATACAGAAGAAATGTACAGTCATTTAAATGAGGATGGGGAAGAAGTCATGCAAAATTTTTCTGAGAAGGCAACAAGCTGAAGTCTACAAGATAAGAAACAACTGGTTATATGCCATTTTTAAAAAAAGTTCTGGGGCCAGGCACATAGCTCAGTGGCATAAGTACCTACCTGGGAAGTGCATGGTCCCAAGTTCAATACCCTGGTACTCCTCAGGCCCCCCCAAAAAAAGAATTCTGTAGGCAGAAGGAACTAAAGCACAAATGTATTTAGGCTGAGCATGCCAGTGCAAACCTACAACTCCAGGACTCTGGAGGCTCAGGCAGGAATTCAAGGTAAGCCTGAGGTACTTAGCAAGTTCGAGAGCAGCCTAGACTACATGGTGAATTCAACATTAGACTGGACTATACAATAAGACCTTGTCTCAGAAAAAAAAAAAAAAAAAGAGAGAGAGAAAAAAATATATTTAGCTGTCTGAAACACGGTATGCCTAGAAAAGGAGAAGTAGGGGCTTTTCAGGTGGTGGCCTGCATGGAGGCCTTACTGTACCTACTTCTGTTGGCTGCAATCTTCTACTTCCTCATAATACAATGAGACATGGATGCTAAGTGATTCTGAAAGTACCTCTCTTGGTTTCTCAATAGAAAGTATTGCTAGATAGGGTCGGTCAGATAACTCAGTGGATCAAAGTGCCTGCCTAGGCAGAGGCAGAGACTAAGGTTCAATCCCTGGTATGCTGTGCCAGCTCTGCCCCTGGGCATGCTGAGTGACTGAGACTGGGCATGGTGGCACACACCTGCAATCCCAATATTTGGGAGGCTGAAAGCAGGAGAATCATTACAAGTCTGATCTGTGTTGTCAGACCCTATAGACCCTATACTAAATACAAAAGAAAGTACTGCTAGATAAATATTGCAACAAGACTGTCCTGGAGCTAATAAAAAGCACATAAGAATAAAACCACTACCTAAAAATATATATATAAGCTCTTTCTATTAACTATAGGTCAGGTAAACATGAGAAATATGAAAACGATCCTGCAGTCTTTAGAAGAAATAAAATAATGTACTCCTAATCTGGAAGTATATATGGACCAGAACATTACCCTTTTAATGAAGGAATTTTTCCCCATTCATATGTGAAGTTATACAAATACAGAGCTCAGCAATTAAGTACATTTCCAGTTTTACCGGCCAATGCTTTTCTTTCCCTTCACAGAAATTAAACGATCTCCTGATGTTATAAGCACGCACACATTTGCATGCTTTAGAAGTTGTCTTTCAGCAGCAATGCTCTGGATGTTTATGCCACAATCTATTTAATGCAAGTAGTACTGCGATGTTAAAACAAAGTCAATCCATTCCATAAATGAATATCCGTGAAACTAGTTGCTAAAGCAACTGAGTAGTTGCTAGGAAGTCAAGCAGTGTGAAATTACACATCTTACTACTATTCTCAGTAGCATCTGCTGACTTTGCTAACCAGAACATGAATATATTTCTAAATTTAAAGACCCCTTCATTATCCTAGTATCAGCTCTTGAAATTCCAAATTGCTAGCCTTCTTCCGACACAAATAAATTCATTCTTAATGCTCCTGAATTCAATCCTGTAGGGAGATCCCTCCTAGCAGTGGTCTTCCCTGAGGGTCACTGCAGAGGATCAAGGTAAGATTTTTCCCATCTGTTTTGCACAATTATCAGAAGCAGCAGAAGTAACAAACAAAAATGATCCTGTGTTTTCACCCTCCCACTCCACCAAAGGCCAAACTGACACATGAGTCTTCACAGTTGCAAGCTCTGAAGAAAAAGAAAACCCTTAAGCCTAACAGGGGACTCTGCACATTCTCCAAACAGACTTACTTTTAAGGTTTTTCTCTTTCTCTTCTCTGCTCACTCAGGGGTATCCATTAAAAAATATTAAATAACCAGCGAATGCCTTCACAGTCTCACAGCTTTAAAATGGTTAATTCTGTTATTACTCATGATCTCACCCATAAATTCAAACTTAAAATAGAAAATGCATGTCATAGGTTGCAAAATAAAATCGCATAATTTCTTCTTAGAGTTCTAATTCAATCCTATTGATGAAAACTCCAGGAAATAGTACCAACTGTAAAATCTCTCTGAACAGGATATAGCCTTACAGATTATGTCTGGATATTACACAATAAGAACTAAAGCAAGGACTTTAAAGTATTATTCGAGAGATGACAGCACGTGCATCATGTGCGAACTGTTTACAAGTGGAATCTGGAGCCTGGCATGGTAGAACTTTACTTGAACCTATTAAATCAGAATCTAGATGTTATCGATAACATGGATACCTATACCATAAAAACTGAGAACTAGTGGAAAATTTAAAAGCCTATCACACATAGAATTCACCTTGAAGAATGAAATTATGGCTCATAATAACTACAGTCCCCTGTATAAATATGTATTTCTCATATGCCCACAGGCTTTGCTTAAAGAGAAATCTCTCATAAAACTATAAACTGTTTATTCTGAAACACACCAAAGCTTAGGGCAATTACTGTACAAAGAAGTCACAGACAGAACGGGGTTCTTACCTAATCTAAGCTCTCCGAAGTTCCCGCACCCAATTTTCTTGCCAACCCTGAAGTTGGGTCCCACCATAAGAACCCCAGAGGACGTGGAGGAGCCAGGTGGTCGAGAGCAATGTGCACTCCTCTGTGCCATGGATTTGGCTGTCCGTTGCCTTTCATCCTTTTCCCTACCAGGATGGTCCATGATCCTCCAAGGCAGTCTCCGTACCAGCAGCCAGTGTGTGTACTTCTCTTCAGTACAAAAGCATGTCCAACAAACTGAAGTCAGAGAAAGATAAGGAGTTCTTTTGGCACCATAGTTTTGTTTCTAATGTAGCTCCAGGAGGTGAAAAACCATTGATTAGTTCCTGCAGGACATGTAGCATGAAGGTCTCAAGCATAGAAGGATGTTTTGTAACCTAGGCAAAAAAAGAAAAAGAAACAGCAGTTAAAAATTAAATTTTAAAAATAAATGAGAAAGTCATTTCCAGTAAGAACAGATCCAATCCAAAGAGGAGCAAAGCCGAGAGCTTCCTGAAGCAGGGTTTGGTTTTGTAGCTTCCAACAGTTTAGTCCCCTGTATTAGTTAGTCGTGTGCTAACATAAGTTCAGTAGGCTGCAAACCACAGGAGTCCAGGGAACACACGAGCCATTAATATAAAATGCATTCTTCCAGTAATGTCCAAAGAACCCAAAATAAAAGTTTCTGTTGGTTGTTTTTCATCATTAGCTAGCAGAAAGACATAACTGGGTTAAAGCCTAGTTCAAGGGGCCGAGGAGACAGCTCAGTTGAATAAGTGCTTGCCTGGAGTTCAATCCCCAGTTCTGCCAAAAAAAAAAAAAAAAAAAAAAGCCAAGTTCAATACACCGTGAGCAATTTAATTAAAAGTTCTTCATTTAATTTGTCCATAACTTCACCAAAGTGAGGCTACTCACTGCCTCTCTCCCCGATTCCTACCGTCTACACACTGGCAGCAATCAAGCAGTTCAAGGTTACTGACTGACATATACTATTTCTGTACCAAGTAGTCCTAAACAAAAGCTCTGAACACCAGAACTCACCAGAGTCTTCACAATGACATCATGAAACAAGAAACTTCACAATGATGTCATGTTAGTGCTGCATGTGATCATCCAAAAGGCTCTATGAAACACATTTTGGTTTTTGCCCATGTTCCTGGCTCATTACTTCCTTGTTAATTCCTAAAGACAGACCTTGGGCTCTTTGGTCACACAGAAAAATCTCTCAGATCTTTTCCTACCATCCTTCTCCACCTGTTCCCTTTTCTCTCCAGAGAAGTCCACTGAAACAAAAAAATTCATTTCTAGGTAACAAACACTGCACCCTGATCCACTTTGGATCTATAAAACAATTCTCTCATAGATCATAAGCCAATCGTTTCAGAAGAGGAAGCTCCACAGTGGGAAGGCATGATCCACAGAGAATCTGAATGGATAGGCCTTACTTGGTTTCCCTGCTGTCTTGTCAGCAATAGATCACACAAGTTTTGCTTCTGCAGTACTGTGAACTGCACCCAGAGGAATTCTACATCCTTTGTATTTTGACACAAGCCTTCATTAAATTCCACAGGCTGACCTTGCACTTGTAATCCTCCGGCTTTCTGTATAGATGGCACCACAGATGTGTGCCAACACATCCAACTAGATAATACCACTTTTGTTTAATCACATTTCTACAGTTATCCATGCTTTAACATTAAGCTACAAAGAAGTCTCCATAAACACTCAAAAAAGACAAGGGTCAGAGAGTTTCCAGGGTCAGAGAGCTGGAGGCTTTTGGAGAGTAGTGTGCCAGGAGCTGACATCACAGATCTGCGTCCTTCCTGTACCTCACCCAGGGAAGCTGTTCACCTGAATCCTTGTAATATCCTTTTACTAACCCTCATATGTGGTTCTCTTGGATCCTGTGATCTACTCAAGAGAATGAACCCAAGGAAAGGGCTGTGGAAACCTCTAGTTCTAATCAGTCAACTAAAAGCACAGGTAAAACACTCTGGAGCATGGAAGGCTCCTGAAGGGTGGAGGAGGAGACAACTTGGGCACTGTGCCCTCAACTTACAGAATCAGATGCTGTCTCCAGGTAGTGTCAAAACTGAACTGGATTAGGACATCTTACATAATGTCCACCACTGCAGAATTAATTTGTTTGCTGATAAGAAAAACCTCTATACCTACTGGGTTACAGCAGTCTCCTCTGTGAGTTACTATGGTGTGAGAGTAGGGGAAAAGAGTTTTGTTTTCAGTCTCAATATCCTTAAAAACATACACCATTCACATACCAAACACATATTTACATTTCACATTCATAAATGTTTTCCTCAAAACTTCTAAGAGTATTGGAATAATTACTATTATGACCAGCATACAACAAGACAAACATATCCAGAATGAGCCGGGCAAGGTAGCACACCTGTATCCCAGTATCCAGGAGGCTGAGGCAGGAAGAGCTCCTTGAGGTCACCCTAAATTATTATATACTAGGTCCCAGATCAGTCTGAACTCTATAGTTAATCACTTTAAAAAAAAAAGTCTAGACCATAAGCTCCTGAGGACATTTTCAAGTCCAGGTAGTGTAATAACAGGTACAAAGCTGTAAAAGGACTGTACAAGAATACAACTTTTGCTTCATTATAAAGCTCTTTGTTTTCTCTGCATTATAAAAACTACATGTATAATAACACTAGATTTTCACACTACTAATCATGAAAAAAATAATTTCTCTGAATTTTGGCGGCAATAGCACTACATTTTTTTTTTTTTTTTTTTTT
>PVKA01056029.1:0-10073 GCA_004027165.1 Ctenomys sociabilis
TTTTTTTTTTTTTTTTTTTTTTTGTGATGTGGAATTGGGGATTGAACTCAGGCCCTTGCACTTGCCAGGGAAGTGCTTATTCCACTGAGCCATCTCCCCAGTCCGGAACAGTACACTATTAAAGGAATCTCAGTCTTTTAATTGGAGCATCTTTTTGCTAAACCTTAGATATCAAATTTCAAATTTTCATGAGAAAACTCAAAGCTAAAATCTTTGTTAAAACTCGCAGCCAAGCTAATCAAATCACCCTATATATGTAAATGACTTGCTTGGCTTCACAACGACTGGCCATGCAAAAGCCCGGACAAGTCACGGCTAATGAACCGTGGCACATGACATCATCTCTTGGCACTGCTGCTCCTTTCCAAGCATGTGCATGGCTCCTTTGTGAGATGTTACCGGGTGCTCTGCTGCTGGGGCAACTGCCCCACCAGGGTACGTATGCCTGAGGTTTGCCACCAGTGGCCTGGGAAGTTGGAGAAACCAGAAATGTGGATCTTTCTGCTGAGGAAAGCTGCAGGCAGTGAACAAAGCTACCTCAAAAGAGAAAGCCATGGTGGTTACCTCTAGCTAAACCAAAGTGGTGGGGATACCCAAGCTCTTTGGAGTTTGTACTTCACTGCTCACCCTAGATGGTAACCACAGAACTACAGGTCCAGGGCTTTGAGCCTTCTTTGTTCCTATTTATTTCTATTGCTATTTTTATCATGGAATGGGAATGTTTACCCTGTGCCCTTTCATGACAGCAATACTTAACTTTTGCTTTTTTATTTTTCCAGTGGACCGTAGCTGAGAGTTTGCAGTGAACATCAGATAAGAGACTTGAACTTTTAAGCAACGATAGAACTGCTGAGACAGATTAAATGGGTATTGCATACTGAGATGTGCATGCACCTTTTGGGAGCGGGTGGTACAGCGATAGTTTAGATCAGGAATATTTCCCAAATGCTTCATGGGCTCATAGGCAGTGCTTTTGGAAGGTGATTGAATCACCAGGGCAAATAGCTGATGTACTGTTAGAGGGTAAGTTCTGTTTAGAAGAGGCAGCTCATTTGGGGGTGTGAATTGTGTATCTCCATTTCTAGCATCTCTTTTTGCTTAATGATTCCTAGTTGCCATGATACAAGTATATTTGTTCTCTGCCCAGGACCTCCCACCAAACCATTTCTGTTTTTCTTTTAACCAGGAATCAAACTTAGGATCTTCCACTTACCAGGCAGGTGCTGTGCCACTGAGCTATTTCCCTGGGCCATTTCTGTTTTTAAGCGACAAATATTAGTGGAAAATTCTGAAACTGTGTGACAAAATAAACTTCTATTTAAAGTTGTGAGTGTTAGATTCTTTGTCCTAGTTATGAAGAAAGACAGTGGCTAGTACATTTTCATCACCAAAATCTCTATCCCAGGGTTTGGGACATAGAAGATATTTGTTACATATTTGCTGACTGATGAAAAGGAATTCATTGGCTCATGATATAGGGCCCAGAAAGGAATATTGATTACTGTTACTAGTATTGATTTTAATAATAATCAATCGTCTCAACTTTTAAAAGAGCCTTTCATCGTGTCTGTAAACCCATACCAATCCCATATTTTTAGGGCCATGATCCATCATATTACAACTAATAATTTACCTCATTTTTAAACAAAGGCATGGAAATCTTGACTTCTTCCAATTAATTCCTTTAAATGTGTAAGTTCTGAGGTGGGGTCTCATAGTTTATATAAATTCTGTAATAGTTGTCAAATTGAAGGAGCCTTCATGTTATGATAACTCCTGTTACCTAATCACAAAAAAAATTCCTCTAGGCTTTCTGAAATATTGAAAATAACTCAGAGCTGCCCAGCAAGCTCCTTCTCTGAGCTCAGTTTAAATTAATCCTATTTTTTCATGTCCATATAACCTTCAAAATTGTACTCAATCCTATTTATATGAAAATTTCTCCTTACATTTCACAAACGATATGAAAAAATTATACCGTGCTGCCTCCACCTCCCCGCCCCCAGAGCCTCACCATAGCAGTGCTGTTAAAAGAAAAGTGATAAGAAGAAAGGAAAATAAAAGAAAAGAGTCTTAGGGTTTGTGTCTAGATGTAGCCCCAAAGACTACTGAAGTCACGGGGCTGGGCTTTTCTGAAGTGGCTGAATCCAGAGTTTGTGATTGGTTGGTTGCCTAGAGTTGGGACTGGGGGTGTGTGAGTGGTACGCCTACCTTAGGGCGGTACTTGCATACCAGATAAGGGAGGAAAAGAGGCTTGATCCTCCCTTTTGCTGTTGTAACTTTTGCTGTCCTCTGCCAGCATGAACTGTGTTGACAGAGCACTTTGGACTGAAACCCTCACAAACCATGAACTAAATAAACTTTTCCTTCCTTAGTTTTGGATATTAGATATTTTGTCTCAGCAATAAGAAAACTAATTAAGACAAAAGGAAAGGAAAGGAAAGGAAAGGGAAGAGAAGGGAAAGGAAGGGAAGGAAGGGAAATGAAGAGAAGGAAGGGAAGGGAAAGGAAGGGAAGAGAAGGGAAAGGAAGGGAAGGAAGGGAAGGGAAGGAAGGAAGGAATGGAAGGAAGGGAAGGGAAGAGAAGGAAGGGAAGAGAAGGAAGGGAGGGAAAAGAAGGCGGGGAAGAGAAGGAAAGAAGGGAGGGAAGGGAAGGGAAGAAAAGGAAGGGAAGGAAGGGAGGGAAGGAAAGGGAAGAGAAGGAAGGGAATGAAGGGAAGGAAGGGAAGGAAGGGAAGGAAGGGAAGGGAAGGGAAGGGAAGGGAAAGGAAGGGAAGGGAAGATTATTCACCGGTGGTCCCAAGTACATGGAAGACGTTACTACTAATAATTTGCGAACACACCCTTTGCAAAGTGGTAAGGTTTGTATCTACATGTCCTCCAAAAGCCTCATTCACTCATAGGTGGGCCTTTGAGGAGGTGTTTGGATCGTGGGTGCATAGTACTCATCAGTGGATTATTTCACTAATAAGTTTATAGCTAAATATGACATGGGAGGGGAGGCCTGGTCATAGTCATGGACTGGGGACACTTGCCTGGAAGGGGAGTCACCTCTTTCACTTCTCCCTTGACATCCCTGTGATTCCTGTCACCACACCAGCTATTTCTCCTCTCCCATGCCCCTCTGATGTGCCTGGCATGAAGCCAGTAAGCCAACTGGGGACTGAAACCTCTACAAGTTGAGAACCAAAATAAGGCTTTTATTTAAGTTGCAGGTTTTGGGTGTTGTGTCCTAGTGGTGAGAAAGTAAGACACAGATGTGGGGGCACACATCACTGTTCCCAGCGACTCAGAAAGCCGGGCCACGAAGAGCACACGAGCACAGGAGTTGAAAACATGGAGCAATGCTGTGAGACCCCATCTCAAAAACAAAAAAGAGTATAGCTTTTCACAATGCAAAACTATCCCAAAACTTCAAGTTTTAAAAGTTCTCTGAAACATTAAACTTCATTAGCTTTGTTACACACCTGCGGGCACTGAATTATGTTTTTCTCATAACATCTGTGACAGAAAGACTCTAGGATATTTAGTTTTTCTGAGTTCTTCTCATCCTTGAAGTTAGTTTATTAACAAACTAATGAAATAAATTAAATAGGCCAGGTGTGGCAGAAAGCAGATTGAAAGATAGGGAAAGAAAAAAAAGCTGGTTTTCTGTTCTCTTTGGTTAGTAAAAATCCTCCCTGTTTTAAAATATAAATGTTAAGAGTTCTGTTTATTAAAGATGGTTCTATACATGAAAATCAAAAGTCATTTATTTCTGGTGTGTGTGTGTGTGTGTGTGTGTGTGTGTGACTTTGGAGAAAAACTTTTTGTAAAATTTATTTTATTTTGATATAGGATCTCACTATACAGCTCAAACTTGTAGTAATCCTCCTGTTTCAGCCTCCCCACTGCTGGGATTACAGGTATGCCTCACTGTATCCCATACCAGGGTTTGACCTTGGGTCCTTGAGCTTGCCAGGCAGGCACTTAGACCGCTGAGCTATCTCTTCAGCCCAGAACTAACTTCTTAGGAAACAACATTTAGTTCTTATAGATTTTTTCATCTCCATCCTCCATGTTTCTCTTGGAGCCTTGCATCACAAAAGCTTCAATTTACTATTCTACACAAATGTACTCTTCACCAAGATTTCCAGAAGAGTACCTGAGGTCTCTCCCAGTCTACCCCATATCGACAGTATCCCTGACATCTAACTCTTACATTCAATACTACTTCTGAGGTAATATTTTTTTCCTTTTATATGTCAGTTGACTTTGTGTAACATCTTGTTGAATATGACTAAATTTAAGCTATATTTTTTCAGAAGGCTACAGAGAGACTTGTCCAACAAATAAAATGTCCACTTACATTCTAGCTTCTTGCTGCTCAAAGAGTGGTTCAGAAACCAACAGCCTGGCATCACTGGCAGATTGTTAGAAATGTAGAATTCCCATATCCATCCCTGTCATAATGAATCAGAAGTTTCAATAAAGCAGTATTGCAGATAACTCTTATTTGCAAGATATTTTGAGAAAACTACCCTAACCTTAATCTATTGAAGCCATTAGCATGAAAACCCATTTAATTAACCTGCCATCAACCACAAGTACCATTAGTATTTTATAGAAATAATATGTCTTGTGTATAAATGGCTATTCACATTGTTAAAACACCATCTTTGCCAGCTTATATGAACTATTCATAATGAACGTGGATGAAGAAAGTTAATATTGTAATGGCAGTTCAAAAGCTGGCTTTTCATAAGGTAATGTTTCTCATACTTAATATGATACTCTAACAGTAACAGGTAAGTATATAAATCTTTCTGGAGTTTATTTTTCTCATCAACAAAATGGAATAGCAAGAGATACTTTAGTGTGTTACTGTGAGGATAAAGAAAGATGTTGTCAATGAATTGTTCCCACATCTTAAGGCCCCTCTTTTGTATTTCTTTTTTGCAACGTTTTCCAATGCAGTCTTTTCTTAAATGTACTTTGGGTTTTCACAGAGTCATTATACCTCTTGATAGGGTACCATATGATACTTTAATTCATGTGTGTGATATGTAAAGCGAGATCACGGTAGTTGGTGTATTCTGTCACCTCAGACATCTAGAAATGTAGAATTCCCATATCCATCCCTGTCATAATGAATCAGAAGTTGCAATAAAGCAGTATTATAGATAACTCCTATTTGCACGATATTTTGAGAAACACTGCCCTAAACTTAAACTATCGAAGCCAATAGCATGGCTTTCCTTTGTGTTGGGAACACTCATAGTCCTTTTTGGATAGGGTAGCTGTTTCAAAATATTTGATTCATTATTGCCAACAATAGTTATCCTATGGTACTATGGCAGAACCGGGGCTTGAACTCATGCCCTTGCGCTTGCCAGGGAAGCGCTTATTCCACTGAGCCATCTCCCCGGCCCCTGGACTCCTAGGTGTTATTCCTCCTGTCCAACTGTACTTCTGTCCCCATTAACTGCCCCCTTTCTACTTTCCTCCCCAAGACTCAGGCAACCACTGTTCTTTAACTCCATGAGATCAACATTTTACTTTCCACACATGTATACATAATCAACACTTGCCTTTCTATAATGTTTCTCTTTTCTTGGTACATTGGTTCCTTTTTATCCTACTTGAGATGATCCTCTTCATGCAGCCAGACATGATGCAATATCTTTATACTTCAGGAACTAACAACTCCTGATTTCTTTGTTCAGAAATATATCCACCCAGAAAATGGGTTGATTAGTCCTGAGCTGGAGGCCCTTATGGTGTTCCTTATGGAAAATCCTGGGCCGCATTCCTAACCACAAAATGGAACTCAGGGGAGAAACAGGAGAGAGGGTCCTCCCAATCCAAATTAGTAGGCTGAAAGATGAGATGAGACTGTTTTGCTAAAATATGATAATACATAGCAAATGGCTACATGTACCTTTTCTAAAATTCATCACATAGACCTATATACCTGAGAAGGGAAGAGACATTATTTAGAAGGGTCAGCAGATGCAGTGGTACCTAGAGGGAGCCCAATGCAAAACAGGGAGATTAATATATTTTGGCATCAATGAGCTGAAGGTCATTAAACACAGAAGCAACTCATTCATGTCTAAAGTGTTGGTCTCTCTGTGCTGCATGCAGAATGGATCAGTGATGTTTCAACTTTTGTTACACATTATTGTCAGTGGTGGAAATTATTTAAATTCTTCGTACCTAGGCCACAGTCCAGACAAAGTAAACCATAATCTTTAGAACTGGGAGCCAAGCATCAGGCTTTTATATGTTTTTCAGCTGAATCCAATGTATAATCCAGATGAAGGCCCATTTAGTACTGAGTGATAGGTAGGCGAGAGTGGGTTAAGGACACTTGGGACACCAGTGCAGTGGTCCACATGAAAGACCAGCTTGAGAAATACCACTGGCAGAGGAAATGGACAACTTCCAGGTATATGTTAGAAAGAATGTACAAGAATTTCTAATAAATTGGTAGAGAGCAAAGAGGAGGTGTGGGGAAAATAATCAGGGTTGATACATACATAAAAACAGCTAGACTAGAGACATATATTTGGGTATCATCTGAGTTTAGATGTCTTCAGTCATGAGAATGGATGAAACGTGGAGAATCCAACCTGAGAAAATGTACAATGTGCAGAGCAGATACTTTAAACATGTATGTTCCCTCAGATTTTAGAAATGAACCATGCTGGAAACTATAGTTTTATAGTTGTTTTAGAATAAAAGTTCTGTTAAAGATTTTTCTCCTATGTTTCAAGTAATCCCAAGAATATTGGGAAAAAGAATACATTGCCTGCAATACTGAGTAAAAATAATTAGTAGGGGGAGTTGGGAGGAGAGGTCGTTAAGCTAAAGAACACAGTGAGGGGAAAATATGGTGTATGTCATATCCATGTTTCTCTGAGAAGGAAAGAGGACTCACTGGGTAGATATCAATATTCTGACTCCTTATTCAAGGCATTTCCAGCCAGGCAAGTAAACATATGATTCCAAGAACTGTATCTGTTTTGTCTAGAAACTGAAGCCAAAATCTGTAGAATCTATTAGTGGCAGAAGAAATCAAGAAGGGACAGAAGGAGCTCTGAAATGGAACTGTAATTAGAGTGAAAGAACATAACTATTACTTATAATTACATAGCTCTCAAGTGTTCTAGTTGGGGAGGCTTGCTCTTTCTGGGACAAAGTCACTGTAAATACTAGGAAGGGAAGGAAGATTTAAAGAAAGGTTGTCTGTTAGAGGGAAGAGGGATACACTTCCTAAGTTTTAGGTCTCCATGAAAGGAAGATTTTTATTTTAATTTTGCAGCACATAATGTTTAAGGTCTTAGTGTGGAGTTGGTACATGTACATAATGCATCTTAATAACTTCTTCCATCCACTTTCATTCTATCCTCACCCCATAAAATCCATTATACTCTTTACCATACAATATAAAGCATCTTATGTGTTTTAGAGCATACAAAGTCTTATTTTGATAAATCCTTGCTTTGCCTTTATATATGGTTTCAACAGATAAAACTGTAAGGGCAGTTTTTGAAGTTTACATTAATGGTAAACCACAAGAATTTCTACTGATTAAACTATTTGCAAAGTTAATATTAAATAGGCAGTGTGGGTGTATAATGAGTTCCTCACACCCACACTAGTGGTGTGTATAAATCACTAGTCAAAGGCCAAATCCATTCTTCTACTTGTTTTGCATGTACTAGTAAAAATGAACTAAAAAGAAAAATTAATCTAAAAAATCTCCTTTCATGAAGATCTGAAAGTTATGAAATGTATCCTACTTCCCTGTAACAGATAATCTATATTTAAATCTATCTTCCAATCCTAGTATTTGCAATTACTTTATCTCAGGAAGAGTCAGTAAATATTTCACTGTATAATTACTTGGACAAAAATCAGAGAAGGAATATTGTTTAGTGACACTTAGAAATTACATGCTATTAAAATTTCAAAATCCACAATTAAAACTTCATTTGAATACCGCTATGCTTTATCAGTTGGAACTATGGAAAACAAAAGGCAAAGTGTTCTAAAGAACCAAACCCTCAATCAAAATCTTCTTTAAGAGAAAGGCATCTTTTAAAAATGAATATGAAATAAAGCTTTTTCATATAAAGAAAAACAGACAGAAATTGTTATTGGAAGATGCTGGGGGATACTAAAAGAAATCAGGATGCAGCCTAGTTTATAGGTGGAACATAAAAATTGAGATAATGAATGAGAATAAAATCTTATTAATCAGAGCATTAAAATTTTCTTTTCAAACACATTTTTCTCTATAGATATTCATATTTCTACAAAAGATAATTAAAGGTTAAATTGGTTATAGAGTATTCCTACTCTCGTTAAACTTAGCCTAACTGCTTACTTATGTGCAGCAAAAATAACAAGTAACCGTATTGGTTCTTTTCAAAAACAGTATTGTTTTTCAGCTCTGGGTTTCTACAGTTTTCTCACTAGTGTATTTCTCTATTCATGGCAGTGTATATCACCTTTCTTGTTGTGTAAAAGCTCTCTGATTTTTATCACAAAAAAGAATCACGGTGACTCATAAAAAATTAAAAAAAAACAGTATTGCTGGAACTCTTAAGGAATCTCATATTAGCCCTGTAAATCCTCTTGACATTAGGAACCCACACCATATTTTGTCTACAATCACTAGAGATGTAGGAAATTTTTTTTTTTTTTTTTTTTTTTTTTTTTGAGTCGGGGATTGAATTCAGGCCCTTGCGCTTGCCAGGAAAGAGCTTATTCCACTGAGCCATCTCCCTGGCCGGAAAAAAAAAAAAAAAATTCTGTTTGAAGTTACCAATGTATTTTCTGAGCCTGTGAGAAATTTACCTTACTGTTCAACACGTAAGGCCACGAGTCCTGAGCAATAGATGACTGTAAAGTTTTTCAAGGGAATTTATTTGCTCCATAAAGATATCAATCAGAAATTCCTTAAAATGGTCTGGTTTTATCTTATACATGTTTGTGAAAATACGAAATTCTAATAAAAAACTTGACAGAATAATCAAATTTTCCAATTGTGACCTGTTACAACAAAAACAGATTCTTACTGAATTTATAAACTTGTGACCATGGAAACAGAAATGTTGACTCAGTTTCTGACCTACAGGGACAGTATACATGACTTCATTGTACGCAGTGACATGCTTATTCCAAAATTCATTTTTTTCAAAATTTTTATCAATTTTAATGAGAAGGAAATAACAATGAGAGAGTTTCAAAGCAGATTAGTAGGACAGTTATAATAATTAATACATCACATATTGTTGTCTTTATAGTAGTTATTCATAGTACAAGATGCAGACATGATCCCTTGCTTAAACAATATTAGTACAAATCTTTCTTTGCATTGAACTAAGAGAAAGTAGCTGTATATCTATCCTGACTATTTTGTATATATATATATATATATATATATATATATATATATATATATGTTTTCCACAACAAAATGGTCCTTCATTTATATCCCCTTTTTTGTTTTGTTTTGTCAGAGGTGGACGTTCCATTACTGTTAGAGAAGCTATAATTTGGAGAAGTCTTTAAAGGACCCTTTCATATTTGATGCCAGTTCAAATATTGTAGGTACTTGAATTCAGCAAAATATCCCAATATAATCCAACAGTCTGTAATAGTAGTAGATTACCAGCAGAGCTGGCAATTGTCACAAGTTATTGACTTGAGCTAGTCAACAACTTCTGTGGATAGCCCACTAGCATTGTGGACTGCTGGACTATGTTGGAGCGTCTTGTTGAGTTCAAGCACCTATAATATTTAAATTCCAATAGAATACCCATCTCTTACAGCACTAAACAAAAAAAGAGGATACAAAGGAGGGACCATTCTGTGTTTGTATATACAGAATAGTTAGGATAGATATGCAGCTACTTTTGCTTAATTCTATGAGAAGAAAGGTTTGTAGTGATAATGTTTGGACAGGAAAACCTGTCTGCTTCTTGTACTATGGATAACCAGTAGGAAGATAACAATGTGAAATGTATTAATTATTGAAACTGTCCTATTAAAAAGTAAAATACACTCGGGAGGCTGAGGCA
>PVKA01056031.1:0-10072 GCA_004027165.1 Ctenomys sociabilis
TAAATATCGTATAGTCTCCCTAGTATAACAAGCGAAAAGCAGAAATACAAAAGGAAATGTATAACAAGTAAAATCAATTGAGTCAGATAAGGCAAAGTGAATGGCATAAGCTGCAGGATACTAATCAGCTTTTCTTCTGGATGGTTAACAACCTAAGATCCCAAGTCAGAGTTGAAGAAATAGAAGAGCCACAAGGCCCTGCTTTTTTCTGAGGTGCTGGGTCATGTAGTATTATTTTCCATCCTCTGACTTTAAGCCTCTGACTGTCTTTTCGAGTAAAGTGTGTTTCTCTTATACAGCATATTGTTGGGTTTTGTTTTCTAATCCACTGTTCCAGTCTATTTCTCTTAATTGGTGAATTGAGTCCATTTACATTGGTGGTTATAATGAAAATATGTTGACTTGTGATTGTCATGTTATTTACCTGCTGTTGTTTTCTCCTTTTTGTCCTGTGTTTAATTGTTTACCCTATTTAATGGGTTCCTTCTGTTCTCATTCGTGGAGTTCTGGTCATTGTGTTCCCTCTCTAGACCATCTTTCAGTAGCCTGTGTAAGGATGGCTTTGTCATTATGAAATTCTTTAGTTGTTCTTGGTCATGGAAGTATTTCACTCTTCCATCAAACTTGAAAGAGAATTTTGCAGAGTATAGTAGTCTGTGCTGGAATTTGTTTTCATAGAGGACTTGAGGTACTCTGCTTCATGCTCTCCTCTTGCCTTCATGGTTTTTGTAGAGAAGTCAGCTGTAATTTTGATGGGTTTTCCTTTGAATGTGATCTGCTTCTTTTCTCTAGCAACTTTCAGTATATTATTTTTGTGTTGATTTCTGGGATCTTGACTATTATATGTCTTGATGTGTTTTTAGTGGGTTGAATTTATTTGGTGTTCTGTTATCTTTGGCTACCTGAATGTTGGATTGTTTCTTCATATTTGGGAAGTTTTCTGTGATTACTTCTGCCCATATTCTCCTCATATCATTTGTATCGACTCCACCTTTCTCATTGATGCCTATTAATCTCACAGTATTCATCTTCGCATCATCTTGTAGGTGATTGATTATTTTTTCCTGCATTCTTGTTGTTTTTGAGAGATCCTTTCTCCCCTTTTCACTAGCTACACCAGTGTCTTCAAGATCTGAAACTCTGACTTTGCTTTCACTCAATTGGTTTTGTAGACTCTGATTGAGATTTTTAAGTTCTGCCGTATCTCTTTGACTCTACTTCATGTGATCTATTTCTTTTCTGTATTGCTCATTCATGGAATCTGTCATATTTCTAATCTCCTTTAGTTTTTTTCTTTTTTTATCAATGTCTTCTTTAGAGGTAGCTAGTATTTCTTTCACTGCAGTTTTTTTTCCAAATTGGTTTTCCTCCAGATATTTCCATAATTGATTGTCTACTTCAGATGCTATGATTTCACCCACCCACCTTGGATCACCCAAAGCTCATACGAAGCAATGAGGATGTACTTACTATCCATGATGCCTCCTCAGGAATCATAACTCATGATCTGAATAACAAGATTCTCTTCTCCAATGCCAGGGGTTTTTTGTGTTATGACAGGCCTGAGAAGAATTTGGTAACTTACAGGCCAGTCTTTTGCCCAGCGTCCTGGTTGCTTGTACTTGAAGCACTCTGACTTGTTTTTTCACTCTTTGTATTACTTCAGTTCTCATAGCACTCTTTTCTACTCAACATTTGCTTACCTTTTATTTTCACCATTATCAAAGACCAAATAAGCCACATCAACCAATCAGAATAACCCAGTTTATGGGGCTTAATAATGTTTCTGGTGACCTGGAGCTGACTGACAAGATACTATCCTAGTATAGTTTAATCTTTTGTAGACTCCAGGTCTAAATTAGTGTATCTATACAGTATCTCTTGAAGCTGTATTTGGAAGGACCAGAGCTTATTTTAGTTTACAGGCTTAGGCATTTCTCTCATTGCTGGGACAAAAACCCAGCACCTAAAATTAAGAAAGGAAAGGTTTATTTAGCTCACATTTAGTGGAGATTTCAGTGTGTAGTGATCTGGCTCCAATGCAGTTACACATGATAGAAGGAAGTCTTTTGTGGTGGTGGAAAACAGCAAAGAGCAAAGGGAGGAGCAGCAGCTGTGGCATCTAGCAAGCCTTTCTTACTTCCTTATATTGAAAAGCAGACTACACACCCAAGCACAGATATAGCACCACACCTAGAATCCCAGCTTTGGATCAAGAATGGATCACAAACTCTAGAAGCTGCCTCATAAGTACATGAGACTTTGGCAGGGGTTGTGGGGCACAAGTAAGACACAAATCATAACAGGCATCTCCTGGCATATAGCCTCTGAAATGGCCCATTTTTTTTCTTCCACTTATGTGTTATGATCCCACTCAGGAGTCAAACAGTTCATCAGTTGGTTGATTATCAGTAGTGGAGTCATGAAGGCATCATTAATCTGTTTTGTAACTCTTACAGTATTTTTCTTCTTTCTCCTGATGTGCAGAAACTTATCAGGATGAACTCTACAATTCACTAGATTGTATCAAATGCCATTGTTGTATGGAAACCTTGGAAAACTCTTTCAAGTCCTTGAGAAATCTGCCTAGTTTTTGAAAATTGCTCAATATTCATAACTAAAAAGAGGAAAAGTCATTTAAACAGGGAATTAGATAAGGTGGATGAGGCATATTCCTAAATGGGTGTTGTAGGCAGGAGGACTTGTGGGAATTGATCTATCCTTGGGTCAATTACTAGTCCGTTTGTGGGGTCTATAATTACAGAGCATCTCTTCTTACTTCCCAAGCATTTCAGCTGCTGGAGAAGGCCCAGTGGGACTGTAACTCTTTGGGTTTTGATCATGAAAGACTTACTTTTTTTCTGATTCAGCTTCTACATGGAAATCTTAAAAATCATCCTCTAATTCTGCAAACATATCTGGATATCACCAGGGAATCTCTTGATACATCAGGGCTCTTTGGGTGTGAGAAGTATATGGCCTTGTGAGAGCACCTATGCCATTTCCTTTTGAAACTTTGGATCTCTCCTTACAACTACAACTCTCCTTCAGGTACAGTTTGTAGTTAGGATGCTGTGCTAGTTGAATAAAGCCAACTAACAGCACAAAATGGCTGTCCAAAGAGAGGTAGTAGGTGCTTATCCCTAAGAAATCCCAAAGACTCTGACAATTTTTGAATATACTATATGTGGCTCTTCGAGATTTTGGAGTCCACAGTTATGACAACAAAGGTAAAGCAGAATGGAAAGAGAAAGATAACTGGTATTAGAGAGGTAGCCCCAGGAGAGCTAGTTATAGATGGGCTGCAAGACTGAGGAGAGAACAGTGGTCTCTAGCCACCTCTTCAGGTACCTTTGCCTCACTTCAGCACAAAACTGCTCTTGAAGCTGCTGCACAAGACCATCATTTTTTCCCTCATTCTCCTCATGTGGACGTACTAGGCTACTACTCTACTTTTTAACTCTCTGCCTCTGTCAGAGGACTCTAACCTGGAATAGAAAAGCCAAAGAATTTTAATTCTTAAATAAATTAAAGGGATGGGGCAAGAAGGAAACTGGAGCTTCCCCTAAGGAAATGAATGCCCCTAAGAGAAAGAAAGCAAAGTGTAATAGGGTACTTACTCATCATGAGCCTGTGGTCTCCACTGGGCCTATAAACTTGACATTACCTGGGTGGCCAACTATGTCTATGTGGTCCAGGACATGCTGTCAATTGCACCTCCCAAAAAAGAAATAATACCATCATGTGGACCAAGACCATGTTTCAGTGTCCAAAGTGCAACATCAAGGGAGCTACCTGGAGGACTGTACAGGACAAATCACTTGGCCTTAGCTCCCAGGCTGGTTCCTCTGGCCACAGCCATATGTAAGCTGGCTGCCTCATTCCTGATTATCTCAGCTACACCTCTGTAGGCCCATGGGAAATCAGGCACTAAATGGGAACATCTATTCTGCAAGGACAAACAGATCATTTGAAGAAATGCAGTGCCCTTCTCCCAGGTGCAGGACACTTTCCAGTCAGACAAATGCCAAAGTCTATGGCATGGTCATCCTGGGAGTCTTCACCACTGTGGTAGTTGCTCCAAATGGCAGTCAGATCAGCCTTCATTTGTGTCTACCATAAGCCTACTTAATCACTTGTAAAAAGAAAAGAGAGAATCTTTCCAAGAGGCCAGTTGCCCTCCTTTCAAGAAAATTTTCTTCTGGGTAGTGGCTGTTTTTTCCTGGATGCACTAGCCAAGTGATACCACATAGTGAATCTGAAAGATGGATGCTAGCTTGTTGCATATAGCAAGCAAAGAATTGCAAGTGTGTATCTGTTTTTGTCCAAAGTACTAAGTATCTCTTTGTTAATCATTTTATGCTTTTGGAATTGCATATTCTTTTATTTTATTTTTTATTAGGTTTATTGAGACAATAGCAATGAGACAGTTTCAAAGCAGCTTAGTAGAACAGTTACAATAATATATTGCATATTATTGTCTTCTTAGTAGTTATTCAGAGTACAAGATATGGACATTATATCCTGTCCAAACACTATTAGTACAGATCTTTCTTCTGATTGAATTATGAGGAACTAGCTGTATATCTATCCTATTTTGTATATACAGATACAAAATGGTCCTTCATTTGTATCCCCTTTTTGTTTATTTTTGCCAGAGATGGGTATTCCATTGCCATTTAAATATTGTAGATGTGTAAATTTAGCAAAATAATCCAATATAGTCCAGTAGTCCATAAGAGTAGTAGGTTATTCGTAGGACTGGCAATGTCAGAAGTTGTTGACGAGCCCTTTATAACTCAGCATATTTATATGGCTTTACTTTTTATACCTTGTTTTTATACTTTTCTGGTAGATGGTTAAGACCAAGATAAAGCAAGACCTATATAAGAAATGTAACTTTTGTATCTGACAAGGTCAGTCAAATCCCCTCAGGATTTAGCTTGAAAACCTGTACTACAAATCTGCTGTTTGTAGATCCTTTGCCAGTATCAGTCATGTAGATGAAACATGGGCCATTACTTGACCAATTTGCTCTCTGTGAAAGCCTGAGAGAATGTTTTCTCTCGGTGTGACTCTCCTTAGGCACACTCTACATCACTGATCACTTTTCTCTGTGGCCCCATAATCTACTTCATTAGAAAAATTGGGCCACCACTGAGTTGCAGGATTTTATAGTACAGGCTGACAAAAAGCAGCTGTATTTATTGTAGATAACAGGAAGGTGTGCTTAAGGCAGGTCCATGCCAACAGAAACAAAAAGGAGATGTGACCATAAAAATGCTGTTGAGGTAAGAAGAAAATAAAAAATGCATAGATAATTCAAAGTTTGGGATTTGAAAGATGAATACCCCATCCTGGCTTCCCCTTACTGGGTCTCTGGTTAAGTCCAATAAGACTGACTAACAGGGTGCTGTGATGAGCCATGTCAGTGGCTTCCAACATGCATGCCTAGCCCAGAATCTACTCTGATTAAATTATATACCTTATATACGTGAAACTTTGAGGTTGAAGTAGGAAAAACGTTACTGAAGTTTAAGACAATAGAGCTACCATCATGTGCTGTAGCCTGGTGATATAGATTTCCAAGGTCAAAATCTAACTAAGATTTCTACTTCTTATAGAATTAGAGGCAGAATGACTTAGGGGTGTTACCAGAATTCAGGTAGATGAAGGCAATGGATGGTCTTCCAACGTCATTGATGTTGCCTGTATTAGCCTTATCTTTAACTTCTTAATTTACAGTTAGAGAAATATGCAAGAAAAATCAACCTTCAAAAATCCTGCATTTAAAGTGGTCCTAATTTTGTAATACAATCTGAAGTTGAAGTTTAACACATGGAATGACCCATAATTTTTTATAGTGTACTGCATATCTTTTAAGATCTCTCTTATAAGGGCTGGTCATATAGCTCAGTGGACTAAGCAATTAGGTAAGTGAAGGGGCCAGGGTTCAATCCCTGGCACCACATACCACACTGGCCCCACCCCTGGGTGAGCTGAGCCAGTGATGGAGTCCAGGTGTGATGGCACATGCTTGTAATCCCAGAACTAGGGAGGCATAAATCAGGAGGATCACTATGAGTTTGAGCTGCATAGTGAGACTCTGCAACACCCCCCCCACACACACACATATTAAGAAATGATCTCTCTTATGTATTCTTCTATTTTTTTTGAAGTCTGGCAAGGATTTATTAGGAAGCTTATTAATCACAGTGAATAAAAGCCTTGAGCAGAACTCGAGAGACTTCCAAACCCATTCATGCAAGTCAGAAGTTAATAAACATTAAGGAAGTTCCCAGAGGCATTTTTTTTTTGGTAATGGGAATTGAACTCAGAGCCTCAGGCTTCCCAGGAAGGTGTTGAGCTACATCTCCACCCTCCTGTGAGATATTATACCAACCAGGATGCCTATAAGTACAACAATGACGTTCAACCTCTCCCAGACTGCTTAGTTAAGCAGCAGGAAAGACCTCTACCCCTAAGCTATCATGTGTCATCAGCAGATTTCTGCCTTTTTGGCTCCAACCATGAACACGTTTTCTGTGTTTTCTTTGTTTGTTTTTTAGTGTTACATTTAAATTTTATTTAAAAAGTTTGATCAATAAGGAAGAAAATAAGAAGGCAAAGTCATATCAGAATCAGGACAGTCACACATATATACACAAGATATGAACAGTGCAGGCTCGTTTCTAGCAAATTCAGTCCTACTCACAGCATTTAAAATACAAAGTACATTTCAATCTGTCCAAAAGCTGACATTTAGGACCAGGGAAGAAACTATTTTAGCTTCTGATCATGACCTCAATATCTGTGAACAGTAAAAGATGGAAGTCTAGACACTTATCACCATCAATTGACAAAAAACCAACTTTGGAAAGTAATTCCTACATATCACTCATTCACAAATGATTTAGAGGCATAACATCTTAAAGCAGGTACTACTTGATGTTGCAAACTACTCTCCTACAGTGGTTTGTTTTTATTTCCTCCAGTGTTTGCTCCAGTTGCTGAACTAAATGAAGCAGAGGGTCTGTCTGTAGAACTTTGGCATTGTGATGGCCATTTTGATTAAGGTGCAGCTTGAAAGTCACTGCTGGTTTAATCTGTTGTGGGGGATTTCTGCTTGCAAGCTGCATATCTAGTCACCATTCAAGGCTATCATAAATGGGAAGGTCAGGTGCCAGTTCATTTAAAATAGCCCTGGATCTTTCTGTTGTTAGATAAAGCAGAAGCAATAACTTGTTTAATTCCTCAGAGAATCCCAAAATAGAAATGGAATCTTGGAAATCAGTTCAGATATCATAAGCTTCAAGCTCTCAGTGAGGAGATAGGTTAAGCCTTCCACACCATGCTGGACAGAGTCACTACTCACACTAAGTTTTCTAGTGGTGTCTTCATAGATCTTAGCATTCAATCCTTGCCTCAGGAACTCTACTGTGATCTGCCTGAACTTGGCAACTGCCACACTATCCACTTGCAGAAGGAAAGCCAGGTGCTCCCTATGCTCCTCCAACAAATCCAGCAGCATCTGCTCTGCCCAGCCAGTTTCACCTGTGGCACCAAACCCATCCTTGCAAGTTCTGGCGTGTGAATGCCCAACCATGAACACCTGTGCATGACAGACAACTCCAAGTGGGGCAACTTGACAAGAATGCTGAGCAATGACAGAGACAAGCAAGCAGGGACATGAGTTTCTAGTTGCAGGTCCTCCTGATGGCTCATACACAGTGCTAAGGCTTCTGGTTTCCAACAACCCAGGAGTTTCCATTAAAAAAAAACAAGTCACACAAAAATCCTGCCACAAATCAAGACATTGGGATTCCATAGCCACACTGGCTGGAAAAGCAAGCATTATCCATAACTGACAGATGCCATCCAGCTTAAGACCTAATTCCTGTAGTGCCCTAGAGAATGATAACTGACCCTCAGCACCCACTCCACTCTCCCAGTGGTGTGGTATCTTCCATACGCCAGGTTTCTACAGCAAGACCCAAGGACAAGGTTTGGGAGAGGCTATGGCAGCCCTCTCCTGCTGGAGCCTCATCTCTATCCTTATGAACAGGCAGCTGTACATTTTCCCTGACACAGCGCATCCATGGGCACCTGGGTCAGCCTTAGGAAATGAAGTGTGTCTGTGGGGTCACCTGATGGACCCGGTGGTCTGCCGTGTTGGCCAATGCTTCATAGTTACAGATGGTCACCTTGTGTTGCCAAAACTTGATCCACTCTCCTCTCAGGCCACTGTAGAAGACCTTTATGATATCTGCTACAAAGTTTTTTGAAATATGAATGGAGAGTTATAGACATTTGAAAAATGAGAAATTTTTGTAACATACTCTAACTCTCCTGTAACATCCTGGTTCAGACTAAAGGTCTGGTCTGGCTCCCTTTTTGTATCATCGAACAACATCTGTGAAATGTTCTTGTACAGTCTCATCTCACAGGGGTGTGAGTCATTGTCCGCTCCCATCATAATGATGCCTTTGTACTTGGCATTGCCCATAAATGGAATATTAAACAGAAGCTCTTCATCTGTATCAATTTTGACAAACTTGGTGTTTGACAAACTTGAGTGGCTGGTCCGCTCCTCACATGGCTTGAAGATACCATGGCTGCTGCCCTCATGGCTCTTGATGAGGCCATGAAGCTGCTCCAAGTTGATGCACAGATACAGGCCATAGGCTAGGCCATAGGCCAGGCTGTGCTGCTCTGGCGGCTCCTCTTGTTGGGCTGCATAGCAACAAATGCCTCTGCCATGGCTGTGCCCACGCGACATGGTGACACCACCACCGGATCATCCCTCTGGCACTGCCATGCTGCCTTTGCTCTGCTCTGGCCACCAAGCCTCTCCTAGTTTTAAATTAAAATTTAAAAACATAAACTTTTTTTGAGACAAGGTCTTAGTGTGTGGTTTAGGTTGGCTTTAAATTCACTACAGAGCCCTTAGTAGTCTTGAACTCATGCCAATCTTTCTGCCTCAGCCTCCTGAGTGCTAGGATTATAGTTATATAGCACTATGCCTGGCTCAAAAAAATGAATTTTTGGCCGATAACTCCAAGCACTGTCTTGCTGCTGGTCTGTCTGACAATTGTCATCCAGAATCTTATCATCGCACTCTTCCAGCTCAGTCTGTTTGTGTCTGAATTGGATTTGATTCAACACTTTTGTGATCAAAAGGACCAAGATATTTTCATACCTTTTGAGAGCTACTTCTTTGCCTCCAAGACAACTTTTAATTTTACTTGGCAGATAGTCCATAAAGAGTGAACAGATATCCAAACAAGAGAAGTAACCTTCATGAGTTACTGAAACATAATAATACATGATGAACAAATGTGTCAGAAACTCCACCATGGGAAACTAGGAGTAATATGATAAATACTATAGGAAGACAGACAGGTCTAGGGCCTTGAAGGAGTCCATGCAGGGGATAAGAACACATTACAACTGTAGCTGGAGCCACATTTGTTGGAGGCCAGACCTCAAGATAAAGATGGAATGACTAGACCTACATACCTCCTCAAGGAATTAACAATATTGGGTGACCAGGACCTCCTGACCCATCTTTTCAAAAAAAGTTCCTTATTCTTTGCAAGTACAGTTGCTTCATGACTTGTTTCTCAATTGGGTCAATATTCCCGAAGCAAATATACATGTAATTCTGTTGGTTGATTATAATTTGTACCCACCTCATGATTTTGCTTTATAGAACCACTTCAGTAAAGTCCACCACAGCCCACTTGGGCCCTCTCCTGTCTCTAGAGCTATCTCTCATGATAAAATTTTTCTATGCTTAATCTCCATAGTTCCTTACAATTCGTCATTCAATTTTCAGGAGCGAGACCAGCCAGAGACAGCACGGCCGACTCCGCCATCCTGCTCCATCCTGCCCGCACCCGCCCAGCCCCTGAGACTGGCCAGAGACAGCGCGGCCGACTCCGCCATCTTCCTCCATCCCGCCCACGCCCGCCCAGCCCCTGAGACTGGCCAGAGACAGCGCGGCCGACTCCGCCATCCTGCTCCATCCCGCCCGCGCCAGCCCAGCCCCTGAGACCGGCCAGAGACAGCG
>PVKA01056032.1:0-10084 GCA_004027165.1 Ctenomys sociabilis
TTAATATTATGGGCTCACGATGTATACTTCATTTTTATACATTTATGCTTTTCTGCTGGATGGTTAAGACCTAGGTAGATCCAAACTTATATACCAACACATGTACTTTATATTTCCTATGTGGTCATTGAAGTCTTCTCAGGGTTTATCTTGTAGTCCTGTACATTATTCTGTAGTTCCTTTGTCTGTGTCATCCAGTGGATTAAAGCATCTGCTTAGGCAGACACAGGGACCAGGGGGTTGATTCCCTGACTCCTCTAAGCTGCTGAGAGACTGGCCACGGAAGCTGCTGAGAGACTGGCCACGGTGGCACGTGCCTGTAATCTCATCACTTGGGAGGCTGGAAACAGGAGGATCACTATAAGTCTGAGCTGTTTCCGGGTTCTTAATTAAGGAGTTAATGCGATGCTTACACATGCAGGTCTGATTTATTTCGCTTATGAGTGTGGTCTCTAGTTGCATCCATGTACCTATAAAATCCTCAAGTTTATCTCTTTCTATAGCATAATAATATACTGTTGTACAAAAAAACCCCACACATTTTTAACCATTCCTCAGGTGATGTGCATCTGGGTTGTTTCCAAGATTTAGCTACGATAAACTGCACTGCTATAAACATGGGTTCACATGTATCACTATGGTATGATGTTTTCACTTCTTCTGGAAAAATATTGAGGAGAATAGTTAGACTGAATGGGGGCTGTAGTCCTAGTTTGCTGAGGCCTCTCCGCACTGCTTTCCAATGGTTGTACCAGTCTCCACTCACAGCAGCAGGGCGGCTCTCCCCCAGCCTCTTCCACACCTCGGTGAGGGCCATGCTTTCTGCAGGGAGGTGGAATCAGTGCTGCTATGATCTGCATTTCTTAAGTGACCAATAACGCCGAACAGTTTTTCATGTATTTATTTGCCATTTGTATTTCCTCATAGGAGAAGTGTGTATTCATCTTAGAAGCCCATTTTTTGGTTGCGTCTTTGAATTTTTGGGGCCTGATGTTTTAAAAGAAATTTTTATATGTTCTAGAAAGAAGTGCTTTGTTTGAGCCACAGATGGCTAATTTTTTTTTCCCTGATTCTTGGGTTTTGCTTTTACTCTGTTGGTGATTTCTGTTGAAGTATAGAAGTTTCTCAAAAAGATGAGATCCCATTTCATGATTTTTTTGAAGTATTAATGCAGTGGAAATGAAGAAAACAATACAAAGAATTAATGAATCAAAGAGTTGTTTCATTGAAAAAAATAAAGTTGATAAACCCATAGTCAATCTTATCAAATTCATGCAATAAAGACTGAAAAGTGAAAACACTACAGACCTTATAGACATTCAGAAGATCATCAGTACTTTCTTTGAAAATCTTTACTCCCACAAGATAGAAAATGCAGAAGAAATGGACAGATTCCTAGATACATGTGAATTACCAAAGATGAATTAAGAAGATATAAAAAATTCGAATAACCCAGCATCAGTGAATGGAATTGAAAATGTAATTAAAAACATCTTTTATGATAATAAATTTTTAAAATTAAAACTCACAGGGGCCAGCAAGACAGGTCAGTGGTCAAAGGTACCTGTTTAGGCAAGCTTAGACAAAGCACAGGGACCATGGTTTGATCCCTGGCACCACATATTGCGCCAGACCCGCAGCCAAGGTGGGCTGAGCCAGCCCCAAAAATAAATAAATGAATAAACAAACAAATACAGAAATCTCACATGCGTTTTCAGTGAGCCTCCACACATGAAGCACGAGTCCGAACGTTGCCACCAACCTCCTGCTGCTGGCGTCCCTGCCTGCAGTCCTCATGTACAGGAGGCAGAAGGGCTCCTGGATTGTCCCATGGACACTAGTGGGCGAGGGGCTTGGAGCTCTCGGCAAAGCACAGCCAATGGATGGCAGCACCCTCAGAAACTACAGAAGCCAAATCAAATACGAAGTTTTAGCATATTATCCTTGGATTAGATGATAAAATATGAATTTAACTATCAGCTATGTAGCTTAAACTCCTTTAGTTCGTAATCTCACAGTCAATATTTGCATATACTAGTTATGTTTCTGTATTGAACCCATTCCACCCACTGGAGAATTATTATACAAATATAAGTGAAAACAACACTTCTCAAGCCTGCAAAACTCTTGGCAAGGGTAGCAGGCAATACTGTTGGACGAAATTGTGCTGGAAGGTGCCACGCTGGGCATCCGCAGGGAGCTCCAACAGAAGGGAGTGTCTTCCTCATATAAGCGCGCATTCTCAGGTGAAGGTAGCTGGTCTCCACTTCAGAAGGGCCAGGACCACGCCCCGGGCAAGCCAGCCTCTTTCATCCCACAGCTGGAGGTGATTGAAGGCTAGAGAACCAGGGACAGAAGCAGCCGCCAATGTCCAAGGTGGAGGGACAGCTCCCAGGGCACCTCCAGCCCATGGCTGTGTCAGCAAGCTGACGAAAGGCCCAGCTCTTCTGCCAGGGGCCTCACATGCATTTCAAGTGTAGACGTACTCAGGGCGACAGGTTGTCGCTTCCCTCAGAAAGAGAGGAAGGTCTCTGTCCTTGTTCTCATTTGGAAAATTTAAACCTTTTGTTTTTAATTTGTATTTTCCATCACAGGTAGGATGTATTTTACAATTTCATAAAATAAAAGGTTTAAATCAGAGTGGCAGAGCGTTCTAGTATCAGTCAGAGTTCCAGGCGACAGCTGATGTCTATGTGTGCGTCCCATGGTGTGGGGCAAACTGCTCCCCTGGAGCAGGCAGGAGCCTTAGCCACACCCCAAGGCAGAGCCACCAGCTGAGGCTCTGATGCCAGGACCACCCAAGGAGACAGGAAAGACAGTGTGACAGCCTGGGTTCCCTAGAGCAAGTCTCGATGGCTTGGAGACCAAGCTCCCTCCACTGTACTCCTCGCAGGGAAAAACATGACCTGGGACAACTTGCAGTTTGCCTGGGCTCTGCTGGCCTGCACCTGTGATGGCCCTGTGACTGTCTATCCAGCCCATTCTGCTTCCCCAGCACCTCCTCTGCAGGGCTTCAGGTGCTCTGTGTGGGCTGTGTCCGCTTCACCCTAGACAGAAAAGGGGCTTCTCCATCAGGCTCCTCCAAAGTTGGGGCCCAGGAGGCGTCTGCCTGCAAGGGGGCCTTCTTTTCAGAGCATTTGCCTCTAGGAGGTTTTTGTTTTGGAAATCCAGCTTAAGTCAGGGCTTGTAAAATAAGCCTTAATAACCTTGAAGATACAAATAGCCTTGTGAAGCACAGGGCTCCAAAGAACTGTGATGTCAAAATGGAGAGAGAATTAGACTTAAAGAGGAGGAGGAGGGGGGGGCGGCAGTGGCAAGAGCGCCTCCTCTGTGATTTGAGGATAAAGGCTTCTGAAACGTGTCCCTGAGGAAGAGCCTCAGCAGGCGCCCGGATGGCTGAGGCGCAAGTGCAGCACGCAGGAGCACGCAGCTGTGCGGGATTAACGCGGGGGCTGGAAGTGCAGGCTTGCCGCAAGCCTTTTCTTTTTCAATTACAAACCTCGGCTTATGTGGTCATACCTAAGCTTTGGTCACTCAACGTGCTAACTGTGTGCTATGAATTAAGAACAAAGCGGAGCGTCAATGAAGAAAGGTTGTTAGTTAAGCGCTTTATATTAAAAGGAAGCAAAGCAGGAGAAGCAGCTCGGGAAAGACGAAGACACGTAGCAATGTGATTTTATTAAAATGCCTGCAAGGAAAGAACCAGCCTGTCTTCTTTTTGTCCATTTAACAAACACAGAAATTAGAAAGCACAGTGAATAAAGAACAAGCCCACAAAAGCACGTGACTTGTGGAAATGTCTGACTCAGAATGTGTTCGCTGCCCTTTTCATTCTGTTTGATTGAACTAAAGCCGTTGCTGCTAAAGGTTGAATTGTTTCTGCAAAAGTTATGCTGAACTCCTAACTGCCTGTATCTCAGAGCCTTATTTTGTATAGAAATAGGGTCTTTACAGAAGAAATAAAATAACAAGGATTATGAGAACCCTACACAATGTGACTACCAGGCCGTGCAGACACAGAAGTGCAGAGGGAAGAGCCAGGGGAGTCCTCCGCAGGGCCTGTGGGGAGGAGGAGGGTGTCCCTCCACCAGAGGAGGTGCCCTGTGGCCCTGATTTTGCAACTGTAATCTTACAACCATGAGAAAGTTAATTTCTGTTCCAGCGCACACACTTGGGCCAACTGACAAAGCCACTGTGGGAACTGCACTTCTCCTAAGAACGTACCCTCAGCATAGAATCGCGTCATTATGAAAGCAGCCATTTGATTAAAAGCATAGAGAAGCCAGAAGAACCTTCAGAAATCCAAATGTAGAAGAAAACTGCTTTGGTGAGCATGCTATATTTGTATCTATTTATGGACAAAAGCAACCGCACTGACACATCAGCTTGACGCACCTTTTGAAGTAATACTGACTGAAGATGAGTAAGAGGTCCGTGTTTCTCCCCCAGAGAGCACAGCACTCGCAGTCCGCGGAGCTTTACTCCTAGTGGCGTATTCTGAGGTTCAGAAGCGTGTGTTTCCTGCTGAGCTCCTGACCCAGTAAACAGCCTTCTTTCCTCACTAGCCAGCCCCAGAAGTGTATTATGGGCATGGACTTTCATTGTGATACTGCCTCAGGCAGGGAGATAGCTCAGGAGAGTCTGTGCCTGCCTGGCAAGTGCAAGGTCCTGGCCTCAATCCTCTGTACCACAAAAAAAAAAAAAAAAAAAGAAGAAGAAGAAGAAGAAGAAAGAAAAGAAATAACACTGCCTCATTAAGGACAAATAAGAACCCACCTGAAGTAGGCAAAACTACCAGCATCAGAGCGTGGTAACGCATCGTGGCTGTGGACGTGGTCCTCCTGCCCTGAGCAGCACTTTCCAAAGGATGTGACACCTTGCTCCCTGGACTCAGCTTGAATGGCCCTGAGTGAAGCAGTGGCGCAGGGGCGTCTATGGGCGGGTGTGCAGGCCCCATGTGAGCCGCTTGCATGAGCAGGCCCTGTGCACAGGCCCTCGAGTTAGTGTAGCTCCTCTGTTTGCTGCAGTGACCAAGGTTCAGAGTCAACAGCCTCTCAGTGCGTTAGCTGACCAGGCTGTCTGCTAGGCAAGGAAACTCGTTCACTGGGGGAATTCTCTTTTCCCACTGCATTTCTCTACCACTTTCTCTAAAACTTTAATATTTGGATAAATGAAAGTATTAAAATGAGATCTTAAAAACAGGACACCAAAGTTGCTGCCCTGAATGTCACTCACTAGATAAAATATGGACTGGGAGGGGCCTCCCTGCTGAGCAAGTCCTGGGCGCTGGGACTTGGAGTTGATTCCTTGCAGGAAGAAACCGTGTTCTCCAAGTACCTCATGTACACCTAGCAGCTCACGCACTACCCAGCACAGCAGGCAGTGTTTGTGGAGAAACAGACAGATGTGCAGGACGTACAGGCCACACAAGACACACACATGCAGAAGAGGCTTCGAGATTGGCTTGGGACAGTTACCCAGAGGGCGTCTGCACAGGAGACTGAAGGTTTCAGCCCAGGTCTGGAGCTCACTGGGTGTCCCTGTACTAGGAGGCTGTGGGTGTGGGCTGGGAGGCTGAGGAGTCTGGGCAGGAAGCCAGGAGACAATGCCCAAGCTGAAGGCAAACACTGGACTATGCAAGTGACCGAACGGGCATCCTTCTTCACACCACCTAGGCAGTGGGGGGCATGGAGTGGGTCCCTACACCCTGGGGTACTGCACCACCCCAGGGCAGGTCCTCCACACACAGGCTGTAGAATTGCTCAGCTGACTTAGCTAAGCGTTTAAACTTCTCCAGTTGGCACAATTAGTCAATCATTACAATCAGGGTCCTGAATACTAGATATGTGCCAGCACCAGCAAAGCACTGGAGACACAGCGGTGAGGCAGGCATCTGTCAGGCATGAAACACAAACTGACTTTCCACATCATGAGACAGGAAGGCAAGAACCTTCACAGCTTGCACTGAAAGATTCGCCCTTTAGAAATGTGTCTGCCTAGGAGATGCTGAGGAGAATCACCATTCCTCCCAGGTAGGCAGTTGTCTTCCAGCTTACTCCAAGAGGAGGAATGGTCTTACAGCTTTGCAACAGTGACACGGACAGCTTGAAGCCATGTTCGTTCAATGCATAATCACCAAGCAACTATTCAGCCCTACACATTGTGCTAGGAGCCTGGAGGTTAAAAGAAGAACAAGCACAGAACTCAGGACTGAGGCAGCTGAAGACGCTGTGGATTGTAACAAGGACTCTTATACAGTCTCAGCTGCAACCAGGGACTCAGCAAGGCAGAGCTGTTGGGGCTGGGTGGTGGGCAAGCCCCGCCTCTTCCCTCCCACCGTAGCCTTCTGTGGCTCCCGGGAGGGAGAGGTCCAAGACATTGTCTTGCTGTTCTGTGGACAGTTATAGCTGTCAGTGTCCCCAGAGAACACAGTTAGGAAACCCAGGTCTTAATCTGAACCACAAATTTGTCAAGTAACTTGAATTTGTATGCAGAGGCCAGTTTCAGCTCTGCTGAAGACAATCACAGTGCGAGGACAGACTTAATTTTCCTGGCTACTGAAAAATTTAACTGGAGTAAGTAAACTAAGGCTTGCTAGTTTATCAAATGTGTCCAAGGCATCCTGGTTTTGATATGCAATTAATATAAAATATTAATGTCATTTTTCATACCCAAGTATGTGAAATCTCCTGTGTATTTTATACTCATGGTGATTCTCACCTACCTAAAACTTTTTCGTAAATATTTTATCTGACTTAGATTTTATAAAACTTAAAGTTTCAAAATTCACACATCCAATTCCAAACTTGCTTGAAAGTTTTACAGTGACAGGATCTGGGTTATCAGCTGCTAAATGTATGGCAAGTCACTCCATCTACCAGAGCCTCAGCCCTGGCCGCGACACTGGGCCTCAGCAGCGGGTCGGCTCCCTGGGAACAGGCCGGCACCTCGGTCCCAGCAAACTGAGCTTCCTGAGCGGCAGCCGCTCTGTGGGCAGCAGAGCCCGGCCTCGGGGCAGAGTCAGCAGGAGGCTTTCACCCATCCCCTCTGTTCTCCTCTCTTGCTTGAGGGCTTCTGGTCACTGTGACTGCCCTGCTTAAATCTTTGATCCATTTTGACTGTAGCATGTTCATGGTGATAGACATGGGTTCTGTTCTAGTCTTCAGCATCCAGATTGTTAAAGAGGGTGTCTTTCTTCCTGTAAATATGTTTGGCTCCTTATCAAAGATAAAGTGGCTGAGTGCGTTTGCAGCTGTGTGCGCATCCTCTGATCTGTTCCACTGATCCTCAGGTGTGTCTCTATGCCAGCATCATGCTGATTTTATCACAGTAGCTTTATAGTTTAATCTTAGGTCAGGGATTATGATGTCTCCTGCCTTTCTTTGTTCTCAGGGTTGCTTTTGCTATTCTGTGTCTCTTCCAGTTCCTCAGCTCTGAGTACCTCTAGATGAGTCTTTCTTAAGTTGGTGGTGTGTGAGATGTGTTCTTGGAGAGCTCCTTAGGTCCAGGTGCTGCTGCACAGCCCCAGAAGTGAGGGCAGCTTCACAGCGGAGGGGGCGCAGTACCTTGCAGAGGCAGCAGGGATCCCACTGGAGCCAGGGGCTCTGCTGCTGGAGAAGGTGGTGGGCTAGGGAGAAAGGAAGCCCAGTCAGGGCTGGCTTTAGTTGGTTGGAACGGGGAAGACTGTGGGATGCCAGGGGGCACATGCTATGCCATCAGGGCAGGGCCCAGACACCACTGTACCAGGCATTGAGGGAAAGGGTTTCCAAAGTGACAGTTGGAAGCATCAAGCATCGTCCCCTAGTCAAACTGTGGAAGGGACTTTGGTCTGAGTGAGAACCAAGGAAGAGTTTACGTTGGTGTTGCTGAGCCTACATCTGATTTTCCCATCTGAGCCTGTGAATTCCAAGCACACTCCCGTGCCTTAGTTCTCCAGATGATGTCTGTAAGGCAGAACTGGATAATCAGACAGCTTCCCTGGGAGCAGCCAGCTGCATGGCCAGGGCCGTACATGCGGTAGCCGCTCTGAATCCCACCTTCGCATCTGTTGAGAGAGCGGCTAAACCGTCTGTTTTGATATGGTTTAATCAAGATAACACAAAACGGTCAGGAGGCCTAGAAGGACTCACCAGTGTCCTGCTGGGGCGCCAGCCTCTTCTCCTTCCCTTAGAGCTTGGATCCACTTCTAGTAGACAGGCCCAGGTTTTAAAAACCCAAATTATAATATGAAATATATTCCTTCTGTTCCTCTGCAATGGTCATCTCATAAAACCTAAATGCAGGTGGACAAGTGTGAGTGATACATTAGATTATTCTTGGCTTTATGTAAGGCAGGAGCACCTAGACCCCAAATATGGAAAGAACAACAGTGCCACAGAACTGCTTCTGCTAGACGAATTTTGTCTCTTGGATATGATTTCGGAAGGACTATGCTATGCATGTAGAAATAGCCTGAAGAAATATCATATGATACATCTTTAAGATGTCTTTCTTCAAAAGTACACAAACATGTAGTTATGTTATCATTTGAAAAGCATATTTTCTCTTTTAAGTAATATTTGTGACCATCAAGATTTGTCCTTCTCTTAGGGTATGTACAAACTGGAAAAAAATAGCCGACTGTCCCTCCAAAAAAGGCCTTCTATCTAGAACACATACAGAATTTAAACAGTCAAGTCTCCCAGGTTAAAAGACCCAGCCCCAAAAGGGGCATGTGAGATGAATATGCACTTTTTTATTTTTTCAAAAGTGGGGATTGAACTCAGGACCTTGTGCTTGCCAAGCAAGTGCTTTTAATATGCACTTTTCAGAGGAAGAAATACAAACTGCAAGTAAATACATGAAAAATGTTCAACATCATTGGTTATTCAAGGAATGCAAATTAAAGCAACACTGAGATTCCATCTCATCCCAGAAAGAATGGCTCCATCAAGAAGTGAGCTGACAGCAAATGCTGGAGGGGCTGTGGGGATAAAGGAGCCTTCTCCACTGTTGGTGGGTGTGCAGGCTGGTAGAGTCGCTGTGGAAGTCAATGTAGGTGCCAGAGCTATGAACTGGCTTGCAGGAATATCACTGCGAAGAAAAACACAGAAGTGTGGCACAGAAGTGTGGTCAGAAGGCCACAAGTTCAAGCCCAGCCTGGGCGATGTAAAGGTTCCTTGAGATCTCAGCTAAAAAGTAAATAAACAGTAAAAAGCATATGATATGCGTGTTTTTGTTTTCTGAATAATTCATTTTGCTTCCTGTACAGGATGGTAAGCATTTTGTCTGTGGTCTCCTGTTCTTTTCATGTTGCAAATTTTGTTTTTATAATTTTTGTATTGAAGTGCAGATGAAACTTTGACTTTCAAAAATTTTGATATACAATGTTTACTTAGTTGTATGTTTTTAAATTTTTCTCACCAGTATTTATGCTTTACTTTTATAATCTTACCCATTTTTCATTATGCTATTTTTAAGGTTTCCATTAGCATCAAACATAGAGAAGCCACAATGACCCCTGGACCCTTGCCTGTGCCACAGCATTGTGTCCTTCGTATGGTCACTTATCGTTTTTAGTGGCAGAACATTTTCTTACTTAGATCTGCTGTTATATAAAACATTAGTCTCACAGTGAGTATATAAGAGTAGTCCAACACTGGGAAATATAATCCTTGTAAGCAAATTCCCCTGTTGTATAGCAATAATCAAAATATGACTTAAAAAAAAATGTTTCTTCGACCTGTTATCTGATGAATCTGGCTTTTGCACACGTAGGGTCCTAAGTGGCTATTGAGGCCAAATCCACTTGCTCTATGACTTCTGTGGCCTTGTTTATTTCATCGTGATCCTGTTCCAGCCAAGCACTTTTGGAAATGGAAGTTTGTGACGCTGGCATTCTCCTCTATGCTATCCTCATCCACACAGTGTCCCTGCGTCCATGTCCACAGCCCGTGAGCACAGTGTCCCTGTGTCCATGTCCACAGCCCGTGAGCACAGTGTCCCTGTGACCATGTCCACAGCCCGTGAGCACAGTGTCCCTGTGACCATGTCCACAGCCCGTGAGCACAGTGTCCCTGTGACCATGTCCACAGCCCGTGAGCAC
>PVKA01056033.1:0-10072 GCA_004027165.1 Ctenomys sociabilis
AAAAAAAAAAAAAAAAAAAAAAAAAAAAAAAAAAAAAAAGAAAATATTCTATGAATAACTACTACGAAGCCAACAGTATGCAATGTATTAATTATTATAATTGTCCTAATAACCTGCTTTGAAACTGTGTCATTGCTACATCTTTCTCAATAAAATTAACATAAAAAGAAAAGAAAATATTAATTATTGAATATGTGATATAATTCAGTTATAAAACATAAGTATATAGCTACACTGTTTTCATTCACTGATAAGAAACATCTGCTATAATAATGTCTGTAAGTATAATATCATGTGTCCACCTTGTATGACATCAAAACTTTACGAAAACATTTTATAATGTATTAATTTATCAAATTTGTCCTGTTAATTTGTCTTGAAACTCTCTCGTTGCTATTTGTTCTTCCATAAAAACTAATAATAATAATAAAACATTTTATGAGTAAAGTAGGCATAGTAATTTCTTCCTGTATTTCAGTCTTCATATTAGCTTCCTTAGTGGATTCATCAATTTTATTCTCTTGTATTTTCTTAAACACTAATTTAACGTTTCTATACAATTCATTCCCTTATAAATTTGCATTGTTCTGTACTGATTTTTTGATAATATTATTTATATAATGTGACTCATAACAATATTCTAGGAGTCATTAAAATTATGAAATATATTTCTGTTTTGGCACATGCTTATTTCATATACTTATATGACTTTTTTCAGAGATAGTCACTGATTTTTAGTATACAATGATTACTGCAGGCAATTGGTACATTTATATAACACAGTTCAATTCTTGCTTTTTCTCTTCCTTTCATTTTTCAAGCATTAGATCCATACACCTTGAGACTATAAGTGAAATAATTCAGCCACACAGACATCAATATTGTACTGCTTTTGTACGTGTAAACAATCCACATATCAAGTAAAAATTAAAAGATAGGAGGAAAAATAAAGATGTTGTAATCCATTGAGGACAATATAGCTACAAGTGGACCTTAAATTAATACAATTGTCTTACATTGTTTTATATGTTCTTTGGCTTATTAGTCTGGCATTATTTGTATTTTTAATTTCAATTAATAAACATCACAATTACACTTTATGTAACAGTGAAAATATCTGTTGTTTAGCCTATTGACATACATAAGATAATTCCTATATTTGAATTTATTAGTTCATTAATCTTTTTATTTATGTATTTGGTACAGGGTCTCGCTACATAGTCCAGACTCATAGTGATTCTCCTCTCTCAGCTACCCCAGCACTGTGATCACAGGTGTGTGCCAACGTCTGTGGTTTTCTTGGTTGGCACGACTCACCCAGAGTTCCAGGGATAACAAGGCATGTGGTGCCAGGAATCAAAACCAGGTCCTTGTGCTTGCCATGCAGACACTTAGACTGCTGAGCTATCTCCTTATCCCCAACACTGAAGATAGTTAAACTTTCAAAACCGAGCTGAGTTTTGAGCCAAAACACAAGGTGCTGAAAATTTTATCTTTGTATGTGTATTTATTTGTTTGTTTATTTATTTATTTATTTATTTATTTATTGTTTTGGTTTATGTTCTTGTTTTTCGTACTTTTAGGAAATGGTCTACAAAGTATTCAAGGTCTCAGTACTAGATCAAACTCACTGTGATCTGCCTCCCAAGAGCTGGGATTACAGGCACGTGCCACCACACCCAGTATTTACATGTTTATTTGAATAAATTAACTTTTTATAATCACAGAACAATGTATGCATCTTTGTTACTTTTTAAGGTAAATTACATATCAGTATTTGTCACTGTTTTATGTGTACATTTTCCCAACATACTTTATTGTCTTCTAATCATAACTTATTAATTCTTGAAAATATCTTTAAAAATTAGTGCTATTCATGATTTTGAAAGTACTAAGAAAAAAATTTATATATATATTGTAATATATGGTATACCTTATCCATAATGTATTTGTTATTATATCCTTCATCATAAATATAGAAAACTGACTTGCACCATTCTGGTAAAAACTAAGAGTTTTGCTGTAAATCTGAAAGTGAGATACATAAATAGCGGATAAGATTTAGACAAAAAGTATATATTGTAAGTTGCATTTCTGGTATCAGAAAATAAAATACTGTAAATTTTCATTCTTTTACTAACATAACTCAAATGTGATTTATAATAGGATATTACAAGATGTAGTATTTGTGGAGACATTTTTACAAGCCAGCTATAATTCAGAAATTAAATTTCTATGCATAATATATACAAAATTATAATATTTGTAACTCCTTGTGAAACTCACCTTTTAAAATAATCTGATTCCTGATTTTTTTTCAGTAGAACAATGTATGATGGCTTAATACCATTCACATGTTTACATTCAAAATATTCAACACAATGTATCTCTGGTCAAGTTTTCAAATAATTTTTGTTAGTAAATATATACCAATCTTTTTCATTTATGTATTTGGTACAAGATCTCACTACACAGCTCAAACTCTTAGTGATCCTTCTGTGTTCAGCCTCCTCGGCAGTGGGATTACAGGTGAGCACCCACACCCAGACTCAGTCCCCTGCATGTAGGACAGTTAATCAAACCCCTCTATCTACACTTGCCAAAGCAGGTGCTTAGTGCACTGAGCTATCTCACCAGCCCTACCTTTTTTATTTTTCTTTTTCCTTTCTCTAATATTTAACACTTTGAAACACCACTCTGCATACTATAGGGCCATCTCATTTAAAAAGGAACATTAAAAATATAAAAGGAAACCCAACTCAGACACAAAAGAAAAATTTATTGTTCCCCACAATAAAAACCACAGCAGCAGCTTCAGAACAGCAGGGTAGTTTCTTTTGGCTATGTTTCCATTCATTTTTGCTCCATGTAGTCTTTCCCAGAAGCAGCATGTTCACTATTTAAATGATTATGAAACCACTTTGTTGGTGAATTTTCAGATAAAGACTCTTATTATCATCACTTACTTTGATTGTGTCATATAAGCATTCATGAATCAATAACTTTAAAAAGGGAAATGTGATTCTCAAATAGCCTTAATCAAATCAGGCATACACATCTCCTGGGGTTCTACCTTTGTCTTCACTGTTCAGTATGTTACATCTTCACCATAATTCCTTTGCCTCACCCTTGACTATTGGTATTTTTTCTACAAAATCTAATCTAGTCTAATCTAGTCTCAGTTTCCTCACCAAATATTTTGCACCATTAAACTTGCATATTTTATGTTGATGAACTTTGTTCTTCTAAATGTAATTTGGTAGTTTCTTTTAAGCTTCAAGACTATTATGTCCCTCTGAAAAATTTCAAATTTAGTGTTTTAAAGCATGTTAAACTATATACATCATAAATATTACAATCTAGTCAACCATCTAAAAATTTTCATTCTATATTTTTATAGTTCACCAAAAGATAGCATTGACTCAACAGTATGTTTACACATTGTAACCAAGGAGTCATGATTTTGTCTCACTCTTTGAAATCGAAGGAATTTGTGAGACATTTATCCTTTTTACTTATATTTTCTGAACCATTACAATCCTTTCATTTTTAAATCATTACATTAATTCACATCTTTATAAAACTTTTTCTCCTTCTTTCATACTTCTAGTTTTTCTTTCTAAAGCTATCCCATGTTGTATAAATTTGGCAAGTAACAAAAAAAAATTAAAAGGAGCCAGGGAGATGGCTTAGTGGAATAAGTGCTTCTGTGGAAAGCGCAAGGGCCTAAGTTCAATTCCCATTTCTGCCAAAATTAAACAAATAAATAAATTTGTCACATAATGTTTTTGGCTACTTTTGATATGTGGTTTTAATATTTTATATTAGTAGCTTTTCATAACATTACTAACTTTTTCACATGTCAATATAGCATATTTTATAGTTATGATCTTTTTTGTGATATTGAAAACCAAACCTATGATATTCTCCCTGATCTACATAAGCTGACTTTTTAAATTTATTTTTGTTTTGAAAGTGATCTAATTAAGTTGTGAAATTGCCTATGTCAGTTGTAAATTCTGATTCTGCTGCCTCAGCCAGCCAGAGTGCTGAGATTACAAGTGTATACCATTATTCCTAGTCCTGAACTTATTTTATCACACAATTTACATGGTATGTTTCTCAGATTTGTCACTAAACAAATAGTTGAGATACCCAATGTATGAAGAAAAGATTTGCTTTGAGTCCCCCTTTTAATAGTGTGAACCCGTAATTGGTTGACCCTGTTCTTTGGTACTGTGGTGGCCTGTCATATCAACAGCGTGTTACACAGAAACATCTTCATTTACGGGCCAGGAATGGAGGGCAAGAAGAAGAGGTAAGTCCCCTGCTATGCCTCTCGAAAACATAACACTAGTGATAAGAAAGCTGTGCAATAGGCACTATCTCTTAAAGTCCCTGCCACCTACTACTGGCAACTTCATTGGGATCAAGCTTTGAATATTTGGGGTTTTGAGGAGCATTATCATTCCAAACTATTACATATAATATGTTCATAATTTTGATAATTGACACTATCAGAATTTATCACACTTTCATTTTGTAGTTTTCCATTGAAAATTCATTTTAAGTCAAATATTTTGGCATTTTTACATATATTTCAGGTATTTGCCCCTGTCTTATTCTTTCAAAACCTACTTTTTCTCTATCATGAAAATTGTGTTTCCTTTCAAACTATATTTTCATTAAGGATGTAGGTATGAGTTTAAATTATGTACAATATTTTTTTCACAGTGCAAGAGACAAAAAATCGCTGTGGCTAAAGAAAGCTAATTTATTTTTTTACTTTTTACAGTAATACTTAATTTTGTGTGCACACTCATAAGCTTATTTTAGTCTTTTCTCCAATGCTGTATTTTAGTAATTAAATTTTCTTGATTTTATGTGGTATTTTCATTTTTCCAGGTACAATATTTGTACAAGACATGAAATCAAAGGCTATTCCTGCATACTCATATGGATTACATTATAATAAGGACAGTACATATAGAGAAATATATACTATATGTTAGTGAAATGAGTCATCTACTGATGTGCAGATCTTCTGTTACACTAGAAAAATATTATTGTCCAAAAGCATATCGTTTTTTAGGACTATGTGAAATTCATTCTTGACTTTAACACCTATACATTGATTTAAAAAGCAAAATTATATTACTATGGCTATTACTTGTATGAAAATGTAAACGACCATTTTAAATATATTTACTAAGTTCATAATCTTTTTTGTACTTTAGACAGCTTGAGTCATTATATTCTAGCAAAATTTGGGAGTTTATGCAGGCTGAAAGTTAAGTCTCTATTTTCCTGTAGTGTCCATGTTCTTTTTATCCTTATGCATTCTCCATTGGGTTTGCTGTTAGGTAATAAGCATAACATGAAGTCTCATTTTGGGGCTGGGGAGATGGCTTAGAGGAATAAGTGCTTCACTAGCAAGTGCTTCACTGGCAAGGGCGTGAGTTCAATCCCAGGTTCTGCAAATAATAACAATAATGTCCTATTTCCTATGTGAAATAGTTTGGGCTTCTTAAAATCTCAGGGAAACCTTGAAACATAACATGAAATAGAGATATATCTTTAGCATATGGGAAAGGAACTAAGAGCTGGAAGGAGTGCAACAGAAGGGGAGGAAGTGACAATTTTTAAAAACCGTTTAGAAAGCTTTACTTCCACTATTCAAAAGTAATACCTATGGGCACTTTGCATTCATGAAAGGGCAGATCATAAGTGGAATGAAAATGTTTAACCAAAATATGTTGATTTCTATAAGAAACAAAAACAAATGAAACATTATAGTATATCTGCAGGTGGTCACTGAAAATAGTGCGAGGAATTAAAAAAATCCAAGTAGCATAATCAATGCTATCATCAGTGTGTGAATTACAGTAAATATATGATCCATAAATAACTGTGTCCCGCTGGTTATGGTATACTCATAATGTAGTTAATGCTTGTTTTTCCGTCCATGTTTGAATAATGCAAGCTCTTTTTAACATGAACCATAGTGAGATAAATATTAGCGGGTATCAGTATATTTTCAATGTAATCCACACAAATATTTTAATATGAAGGTAAAGTTATGCTGATTTTGGTATTTTTGGCTTAGGAAATAGTTTATATTGTTCATAGGGAAATGTTACTTGCTTTGAGGATGCTTGTGATTTTAATCGTTTTTCTATTTTATAAATAGTCATCCAGAGTCTATTCTGTGTTAAGGATTTTCCTATGCATATACAGTTATGTAATTTAGAGACTAAGGGGGCAACTGTAGAGGAAGCATATCACTGGCTTTATGTTGCAGTTTGGTCATTTTTTATCTGCATTGTCTTAAGCAATCTTTTACAATCTTTACTTTGCTTGGCTTATTGGTCAGCTACTGTTGCAATAATACTGCGTAAGATTAAGCAATAGCTTTGGTGGTTTACAACAAACATAGTTTTCTCATGCTTGCATGTGTGTATAAGCAGTATCTCAGTTGAATTTGCTTTGGTTTGACTCCAGGCTTCCAGTTCATCTCTACTCTATATGACTCCTTTTACTGAAAATAGGAGCTCTCTAAGCAACATTGTTGCTAAGGTAGGGTAGAGCATTCCAAAGAACAAAAATGATTCAAGTAAACATTTAAGATTTATATATTTATTTCATAATCCAAAGTTTGTTTCATGGCAAGATCCAATGTCAAAGAAATAAGTATGCCTCTGTCATAGAAAGGGATTAGCAATTACTTGTACATTTTAATTGATACTTCTAATGTGTTTTCACGATCAGTAATTGAAGTATTAATGATTATATTGTATACACATTTTATAAAATGGCTTTTTTAAGTTTTAAAGACAAAAGAAGAAAAGGGATAGCATAGAAAGTGAGCTGTAGAAACTTACATAATGAATCCAGTTATTACAGTAATGTATAATAAGTTCTAGCACAGTAGAATGTATATTAAAATATCCATAAACAATGGGGGAAGAAATATTTCATTCTTCTATGGCAAATTACAGGAGAATTCGTAGATATATGGATATTTAAGTATAAATATAATGTTATAGGTTAATACAGTGAGAATTATGAGAAAGCAATAGTTATTTTATAATAAAAAGCATGAAATAAAAATAAATTGATGTTCTAAATGTTTGGAATTGGTTGTATTGTAAGCCACAAGATTAGAATTTTACTCTCTATTTGAAAAAACAGTTAAATAATTTCAGAATTAAAATTTCCTCCTCGGGGACCAGGAAGATAGCTCAGTAAAATAAGCACTTCCCTGGGAAGCACAAGGACCTGAGATCACTCTCTGGTTGGACCAGATAAATAAATAAATACATACATACATACATACATAAATAAATAAATAAATAAATTTTCCTAATGGAGACTGGGTGTGGTGGCACACACCTGTAAGCCAAGCACTTGGGAGGCTGTAAACAGGTGGATCACTATGAGTCCGATCTAACAGTGAGAAGGTTAACACTCTGTAGATCCTTTCCTAAAGTGAAAATGCTTGTTGGACTTTGAAGTATAGTCTTAATTAAAAGTATTTATGATACACTCTGAGAGTACATGATTTAACTATTCTGAATATGGTAAAGGTATCAAGATTTTTCATGAGGTGCCCATTTAATTCACATATTTAGCCAAGTTTGCAAATTAGTATGTTGAACAGGTAAAAATGACATGAAGTAAATTGATGCATAGAATAGAAGTGTAATGATAGAAGAATTCTAACTACTTAGGAATATATAAAAAGATGTATATTTTGTACAATGAGGTATTACTCAGCTATAAAGAAAAATAAACTTGAGGCCTTTGTAGGTAAATGAATGCAACTAGAGTCTATACTCATAAGTAAAATAAATTAGACCCACATGTGTAAACATCAGGTTGTCTCCCTAGTGTAAGAATCTGAAAGAATAAATAAAATCTGAAAAGTATAATAGATATAATAAAATGGAAACAACATAATGAATAAACAATGGAGATGAGTAGGAGAAAAGATAGGAAACAGGGAAAATCATATAAGTATATATACAGATAGCTGAGATTATACTACTTATTTCTACCAGTTTTTTGAAAGTATAAATTAATGTTTAAGGTTTTTACTTTTACTATCTATATGCTAATATCTGTAATCTGAGCAGCTTCACTGAGGGCAACAATGAAATATAACAACCATAGTTGAATACATTACATCTTGTTGTTTTAAATATATACCATCTTTGGGCTGGCCAAATAGCTCAGTGGATGAAAATGCCTGCAAGCAGGTGTAGTGGCTGGGAGTTCAATCTTGGGCCCGGCCATGCTGACCCCACTTCCAACCCCACCCCTGGGGCACACTGATACAGGATTGAGACTGGGCATAGTAGTGCATGCTTATAATCCCTGCTCTTGGGAGGCTGTATACAGGAGGATCACTCTAAGTCCAATCTAGTAGTGAGACCTTAAACACCCTATAGACACTTTGCTAAAATACAGAAGAAAAATAAATGTATGCTACCTTTGATCTTAACTGTTACTACACTTTTTAAGTTAAAAAATAAAAAGTAAAAACTGTGTGCTTACAAAGAATGTGTAAAAGAATACTTAGTAATACGTTTTTTTTTTTTTTTTCAAAGAAGCCTATACACAGGACTGAAGAAAGTTTAGCACAACGATTTTATAATTTATAATCAATAGAAGAGATGATTTTCTTGAAGGATTTAGAGTAAACTTCCACAGATTCTTTGGAGTACTTCCTGTATGATCTGGGGTTTGTTCATGAACTTTTTGCCTGTATCTAAGTTTTCAAGATTTCTATATAATTTCTCTTCCAGGATAAGTAACATTTTTGTTTTGTTCTTTTTTGTTTGTATGTTTGTTTTATAAATTTCTCTAAAGGAATTTATTGAAAACCAAAATGAATTAATACATAAATAAGTAATTAAGCAACTGTTTAATGGAAATTTTATCTTTTTTCTCTTTAAAATGAATAAAAATTTATTTACTTATGCATTTATTTGTATTTTATGGAAGGGTCTACAGGGTGTTCAGGTCTCACGACTATATAGGAGTGGTAGTGATCCGCCTGTTTGCAATCTCCCAAGAGCTGGGATTACAGGTATGCACCTCCATGCCAAGTCTAAATTTTTTATCTCTCTCTCTCTCTCTCTCTCTCTCTCTCTCTCTCTCTCTCTTTTGTGAGGTACCAAAGATCGAACTTGGGACTTTGTGCTTGACAGGCAGGCACTTATGCCACTGAGCTAACCCCCCAAAATTTAAAACAAAAACAACAACAATAAAATGCAGATCACTTGTGAGTGAGTCGGGGCATGGATGGAAACTTTTAACTCTTGTAAATGACTGTTATGGGCTGACCAAATTGCTCAGCAGATTAAAGCACCTGCAAGTAGTTAGAGGGGCCAAGGGTTTGAGCCCTGGGCCTGCCATGCTGTCCCCGCCCCTGGGGTGTGCTGATTGAGTAATTGAGACTGGGCATGGAGGAGCGTGCCTATTATCCTAGCTCTCGGAAGGCTGTAAACAGGAGAATCACTGCGAGTGCATTCTAGTAGTGAGACACTAAACACCCTGTAGATCCTTATCTAAAAAATACAGACAAATAATTTATTTTTAAAAATTATTTATTTTATAAATGACTATTACCTTCTCCAATGTTTTGTTTATATATTAACATTCTTGTTTTAATAGTTAGATTTTTAAACTGTTTCAAATTTAGTTTAGTGCATAGTGATAGATATGGGACTAATTTTAATCTCCCAGCATGTATAAAGCCACCTTTTCCTGCACCGTTTATTAAAGAAGCTGCCCTTCAAGTGAATACATTTGGCATCTTTGTCAAACATAAGGTTGCTATATGTGTTTGGTTTGTGTCTATACCTTCTAAAGTATTACACTGATGCTCAGGTCTGTGTTTTGGTCAGAACCAAATTGTGTTGATTTTATCACAAACACTGGGTTGTATAATTTCAAGTTGTGTATTTTGATGTTCTCTGCTTTGCCTTATTTTCCGGTCCTTTTCCCAGAATTGTTGTTTTGCTCTTGGTCTCTTCTATTTTCAAATGAATTTTAGGAATTTTTTTTT